>VYZS01036492.1:0-11101 GCA_013400695.1 Neodrepanis coruscans
GTCACTATATGCTTTTGTAAAAAGTCTCTCTCAAAACACTTGGAATTATTTGTGTCCTAGATATAGGTGTTAATAAGACCCTTAACCATCTGTTTTAAAATGAAAACATCCTGTAGTTTAGATGTTTTCTCAACAAAACCAGATCATTTTGAAATACAAACAAACAAACAAACATCAACAAAAACAGATAAACTTTTGAAGGTAATAAATCCTTGAACTATTTAGGGAACACTTCGGCCAAACAATTAGTGTTTATATCACTTTCTACCAGAGCACATCAAATGTCTTGCATTTGATGAGTCTTACAAGGTTTATATATAGTTTTAATTATGTACTGAGTAAAGGACAATAGACTCAGTGTGTTGCTGGACTCAAGACTTTATGACTTTATGTAACTAAAGAGAACTTAAATATTTTTATGCAACTTCATACACTTATTATATGTAATGTGTGTGTATACATATATACATACTACATATGATCCTACATATTTTCTATGAAACTATTTTATAAATTGTTATAGACCATTATTTAAGTGTAATACTTACTTATTGTTTAAAAAATTAGAAGAAAAAAAACCAAAACACCTTCATCATTCAATACTCATGTTAAACTGCGCTTTGCTTCTTTTCAAAATTTTCAAAATTCTCTAGTATCCTGGACAGATTTTAGAATTGTATTGTTACTCTGTGCACTTTTAATGTACAAAATATTTCATTTGTTTGTTTTCTTTTGTTTATTTTCATTTGTTGAAAGACCCAGTGTCTCTAACTGATTTTGTTTTACCATTAGAATTAATTTAATATTAAAGTTTCACTCTTTAAAACACCACTCTTATTTATTATGATTAAAACATGAATATTTGGCATTCTCAAGCCATTAACAAAATTTCTATGTACACATAAAAAAATGTCTAATTAGAAAGAAGTTTTGCTGAAGCTTCCCTAATATTCTGTAATGCAGATTCTCTTTTAACATTGGTCCCTCTTGATACACTATAATAAATATATACTTTTAACTTTATTTTGTATTATTTAAGAAATTGTCTTTTGTCCAATAAATAACATTTTATGCACTCAGACACTTAGTAGTACATAATATGCAATAAAGGCATAGAGAATTCTGGGAAAAAAATTCAAAACGTGTGAGATTTCCAGACCTAAAAACTGGTTAAAAGTCTATTTTTACATGGGGAAAAAAAAAAAAGTGTTCAATTGGTTTTACTGCAATGTGACGAAGAATTGTGGTTCTGTTTACAATCACCTCTGGCGATAGTCTCTTGTGTCCATAAAAAAGCAGAATAACTTGAAGGATTACAAAGTCTGAGCTTGATGTTGCACAAATTCTGCACAATATCCTCTCTTTGCCATATGGGAGGACTTGGTGCATCACATGTAACCCCTCAGGTACAACAGAGGCAGAGGCAAAACAAAATCACTTTGGCAGCTCCATGAATTTTAAAAATCTTCCTAGTACACAACCAAAGAATAAGATCTCAGCAATGGTGCCTTGAAAGTGGATTTATATTCATTTGTTACTTAGAAAAAAATCTTAGCCAATTAAATTTTGTGATACCATAACTCTACAAACGCTATTGTAATTCCACAGTCCTTAGCCTTTCCATTACAAATTATCTTATCATTACTTATATTATCATCTCTTATGATGTCATTTGGAAGAAAAAAGTGAGAATGTTCCCCATTTTGCTACAGATTAATTGGAAAATGAAGGCAAGATTCATCTCACTTTCCATAATCCCCTGAAAGTTTAATTTACATTGTATAAGTTTCTCTGCAATCACGGACGCACATGCCTGAAAGGTGGAAGTGTAGGTAGGTGTGGTGACTCCTGTGGAAGGGCCTCAGTCTCTTACTTGACCAGGAGGAGTTTATGCCTAACTTAACTCATTTTCAGCCAATGTCATTTCTGATGGATGTTATCTATAGCGACAGGGAACTTTTAACGGAAGAATCAGCAACATAAATAAAATATTACATCTTATAGTCCTTATCCCAGTCAGAATTAAGGGTGTTTAAATATTTTCAGGAAGGCATTTATGGAACATATTATTCAGTTAGGAAAAGAGAATATAAAAGGATATACAAGTAAAACAAGACGCTTTAGAAAAATGTTAGGATTCTGAGTACATCTGAAGCTGAAAATCTTATGCCTAGAAGATAAATATCACATTTACAAGGGTAAGTTGGTCACCACATTCTGTCTGATTGGTCTTCTTGTTTGGGTAATACATTACTGCCCTTTTTTTTTTTTTTTTGCATAGGAATGCAATATAGAACATAAAAGTATTTAATTGTAATTTTGTTAATATTTGCTCCGTAACCTTGCATTTGAGTATTTTTTATAAGATTTCTCTTTCTATATGAAGATTAACCAATAATGAATCTGTATTACTAATGAATTATGCACCATAGTATAGTGCACATAAAACATAGAGATGTCTAGTTGAAAGAATGCATAAATATGTAACTTTTTTTGTTTTTAATACTCTCTTGTTGGCATATTCTCTATTAGGGCTGAAGTCTAGAACATAACATTTAACAGCTGTTTAAGAATCAGTTATCTGCTTGACACCAGGGGCTGCTTTACTTTACAGAAACACTTTGCAAGCTTTATGACTCCCTTCTGTCAATTCCTGAGACAATATGCTTGCTGACACAGACCACTTTTTCATGTACTTAAGTACATTGCAGATTTTCAGGGCATTTACGTCAATCTCAAATCTTCAGCTTTATGACCCATTCCCTAAGAGCTCTATTCTCTTTCCTTATATATGCCATTTCTGCTTTGTTTGGTTTATTTCCATTAGTATGTTTTCAGAGATTGGCAAATCTTGTAAAATATGCCTCATGGATGTCAGTTTTAACAGAATAGTAACAGCAGGTTGTGGTTAAAAAATCACCTTAGATTGTAAGTAGTCCATGCACTATCCTGCTAGAGGGTAGCAAAGCCATTAAGAAGGATGTTTGAGCACCTTTCTTCATCATAATATCTCAGGGGAGATGTAAATTGTCTTTTTAACTAGTTACTAAATGACAGAAAGAAATTTAGCCCTAAAAAAATAAATATCAAATTCAGTGGAAGTAGATCTGGAAATTAATTTGGCCAAAAGTATTCTTTGAAGACAAAGTTTTATCTCTGTGGTCAGGTCAGTGATCATGCAAAAATGAAACAGGTGTCTAGAGACTGTCTGTTATACTCCTGATTATCTAGGAATTTAAACAGTGCAAGGTCTGCCTGGAGCTGGTATTATTTGCTTAACCAGCTAATGTGATGAGAAAAAACACCACATATTTGCAACTGGAACCACTCCCAGGAGAAGGGTATGGTCAGACAAAACACAGCCATGTAGCTGAGGGGATGGCCCCAAGTGCCAGACCCTTGGGGTGCTGACATTTGGGTCACAGCCTGGGCCTGACATGCTTACACAAGCAGTCTCAACAAAAGGATCATCTATCAGCAGAAAATTACATCTTGAAAAATAACTGCTCAACCCTGGACCTCTCACTCTTAGAGACAGCTACAAAACTCTTGGAAGGTGAACCTGAGAACCTAAGCCATCATTCCTTTGGATGCCCCGTCATGGACTTGATAAATTTATAGTTTTGTGACATACCATAACCTTTTTCTCATACTTTATCATCCCTCCTAATAATGCTCTGCATCCTGCCTTTTGCTGTAAGCTATAAAAAAATCCTGCTCACTTTGCAATAGAAAATAACCATTAAATCTCTCCCCTTATTCAGATCCTCCTCCACATTTTAAGTGTGCAATCTACGTTGTTTTTTTTTTTTTTTTCCTCAATAATGTAACTGATAAACTTCCTAAAAATATCGAAACCTAGCATTTAGGTCTTAAGTTTGTTGCTTCTCTTTCATATTTCAAGGAATGCTTGTTGTACCAGAAAACATATCTATTTTTGTCACTCAATAGTGCATTTTCTTTACCTGCAGATCTTGCTTACGGTTGTAGAAAGACGCAGTTAGGTTGACATTAACATTTGAACCACCTTTTCTCTTAATAACTGCATATCAGTAGGGATAGTGTAGAACCTTGCATGAGACTCTTGGGAAGAAAAAAGGGAGGGACCATTCAGGATGGCTGCCAGACTGTATGAACCACACTTCGGAAAAAGTTCTTTTTTTGGTGTCTTGTCTTAAAATAAGTCTATATGCTAAGGCATTTCTGGATGCTATTCTTAACTGTATTTGAATCGTGTAGCCTATCTTTGATGGCACTTGTAACCAAAAGATTATCTGTGTAGATTACATTACTGTCCTCTCCTGCATTCCAGAATATATTCATTAATTGCTTCTGAGAGACATCTAAAGTTACAAGTTATCCCTGCTAAACCTAGTGAGATTTTTCATAGATGAAAAGGCCATGAAGTTGAACGCAGAGCTGCGGGCAAAACTGCAGTGCTTCCATGAGAATACATTTCTGACTATCAGTGCTAATCACACAGTAAAACATGTATTATTTGACTTCCACATGTGCAGTGGTTGAGTCACCATCCCTGGATGTGTTTCAGAAGAGATTGTGTCATGATTTAGATGATGGGATAGTGTTAGGTAATAGGTTGGATTCAATGATCTCAATGATCTTTTCCAACCTTGTTAATTCTGTGATTCTGTGACACTACATCTATAAAATAACCTCTGACGACTATCTGAAAATTAAAGGTTCATCTAAGCACAATTCAGTAAATAGAAAAAATACTTAAGGAATAGTTTGACACTTGCCAAGTTCAGATTTACTCAGTGAGCAAGAAAGACTATATTTTTGTTTTCTTCTTTTTTCCTAGTTAATTTCTCCTCTCCCAGGTGAGGTCCTGTCCTCTCACCTGTTGGTCCAGGTGAGTTTTCATGTATATATATTCTTAGTTGAAAATAAAAGAAGTAAAAGGATGGATAGTAACTTTTGAATCCAAATTGAGTCAGATTGTAAATTCTATCTTGAAGTTCAATGAGCTTGTGTTTCCTAGTAAAGAGCGGTAACATTGAACAATATAGTGTCATGACTCCAAAAGAAGTTGAGAGTGCACAGGCCCTCAATGAATCATTGTTGTAAGCACAGCTGAACTACAGTAGAAAATATTATATAACACAATAAGAAAACTTACATCTAGCTGGTTAGATCAAGACATTGCTCAAAAGCAAAGTGAAATGAAAGGAAATGTTAAAGAACGACACATAGACAATGGAAAAAAAGTGAGTGAAAGCAAAGAAAATACCCTCTGGGTTTCTTAACACTATAGTGGCTGAACAGAGGAATCTGGCTGAGCATACTCTGTTCTGCAGTGAGAATTCATACTTAGTAAAACCAGGTCTTAGGCAAGCCTTTGTATTGAGATATGATGCCTTAGGCTAGCTCCGAGCAATGATTCTATCCTCATATAATTATTCAAGTAAAAAAGAAAGTTCTAAGCAGAGCATGAACAGTCAGAAAGATGATTAGTGAAGGAAATAAATTTGTCTGCGGCAATTTCCAGGAGTCCAAAAGGGTACCAAAAGAAAATTTCTAACAGAGAGAAATATAATATTCTGTTCCCTTTCAAGTAAATAACTAGGAAATACTGAGAAAAATCAGTTAATTAAAAGAAAGCATTAAGATTACCCATTTGTCTTGATGCAGATAAGCAGTAACCTTTCCAGAAGTACGTTCTTCTAGAATGAAGAACACTGACTACAGATGGAGATCAGTGACAAGTGAGTTCCCTCATGGGTCCATACTGGGACCAGTACTGTTTAATGTCTTCATCAGTGACACACACAGTGGGATTGAGTGCACCCTGAGCAAGTGTGCAAACAACACCAAGCTGAGTGGTGCAAACTCTTGAAGGACAGGATGCCATCCAGAGACACCGGGACAAACTCTAGAAGTTGGCCCAAGAAAAACTCATGAAGTTCAACAAGTATAGTCCTGCACCTGGGTTAGGACAACCCCTAGTATTAATAGACTGAAAATTAGAGATTGAGAATGGCCCTGCCGAGAAGGATTTGGGGGTGCTGGTGAATGAGAGGCTGTAGATGACCCAGAAATATGAGCTTGCAGCCCAGAAAACCAAATGCGTCCTGGGCTGCTTCAAAAACAACATGGGCAGCAGGTCAAGGGTAAGGATTCTGCCCTTCTATTCTGCTCTCATGAGACCTCACCCGGAGTGCTGCATGCAGCTCTGGGGTCCTCAAGACAAGAAACATGTAGTTTTGTTGGAACAAGTCCAGAAAATAAGAGGGCTGGAACACATCTTTTATGAGGAAAAGTTAAGAGAGTTGAAATTGTTTACCCTGGAGAAGAGAAGNTTTGAAACAATGTTTGTAAATGATTGCCAGAAAATAGCTGATGTGACTATGTGAGGACTAAGCAGATATTTTTAATAGTGTGAGAAGCTGAATAAAAATTAATAATATCCTCCTGGAAACTTTCTTAGTCATTACTATGTTTCAATTTTTAGCACTTTTGAGGACTTAAAAAAAACATTTTTCTNTACTTGAAAGTGAACTTATTACGGGAAAAACTCTCTAGTAGGCTTGTTACAACAGAAAAAGAAGAAGGGTAAAGAGCGTAGATTTAAACTAGATATAAGTATTAATTTTTTTACAATAAGGATGATTCAACAGTGGAACAGGATGCCCAGTGAAGTGGTAGATGCCCCATCCCTGGAAACATTCAAGGTCAGGTTGGGCAAAATTCTGAGCAACCTGATCTTGTTGAAGATGTCCCCACATGTGGCAGAGAGGTTGGACTAAATGATCTTTATAAGCCCCTTCCAAACTGAACTATTCTGTGATTCTGTGATTTTGTTCAGAGCAGAATGGATATCCAAGAACTCTAATCTATTCAAATAATACTGTCTTGTCCTTAGTCAAGTGTGAAAACAAATTTTAAACTCCTGCTTTACCTTCCATCCAGTTTAGAAATGTTTGTCTTTAATGAAGAGCTTGTATTTTTTTTATGCACTGGTGTATTTTTTATAAATTTTTTATTACTCTTGTGTTTGGCAGTACATAATACAGAGACCCTGCAGTTTCTGTCTTAGAAAATAAAGAACCAGAATTCACACCACATTTAGTAGATAGCTACAGGTATGGCATTTGTTCAAAATGTCTCACATTGGACAATCTTGCAATGAGAGATTTGCATGTTGAATTTTAACCCATTATTAATGTAACTATTACAGTTATAATGTCTGATTCGTGACTTAATTTTACATTCCTACAGAATCACAGAATTAACAAGGTTGGAAAAGACCATTGAGATCATCGAGTCCAACGTATTCTAACACCATCCCGTCATCTAAATCATGGCACTAAGTACCTGATTCAATCACAAATCACCCCAATGAAGGTTAGAAGGCCAAGTTGTGTGATTCTAAAGAAACAACTTCTTCAAAATAAGTTTTGGTCATTTTCTTAAAGTAATTTAACTGCAGTCTCTACACCAAAAGTGCAAAAAAAGACCGTGAAACTATCCAGGCACAAATGAGTTTTGTACATTCAAATATTCAGCTTAGAAAGGGCAAATTCCCATTGCACCATTGTTATTCATTTTTATTTTGAATTTTGTTGGTTTATAGATTGAGGTTCAGAAAAAAACCTACTCTGGAATTTGTAGAAGGAACAGGAGAACTAACTTTACAGGTATAGCTTTACACATGTTTTAACTGCAAGTAATAGAACTGATAAGGAAAGAGAATTTTCCAGTTATTGACTTTTAATTAATTTATTTTTCAAAAAAACCACCATGTAGTATGATTTTCTACATAAACGAATTTTATTACAGTAAATCTTAGAAATTATTTCTCAGAGTGTTTCATAGTACTAGAAATGAAAGCTTGCATTTCAAGAAAGTGAGTATAACTTATATCAATAGTTCAGAAATTCACTTAAGTGAAAAATTGTGAGCAAACCATATGACAACACAAAATCCTTTTCTATGCAATCAGAGAGACTATTTGGAGACAGACAAATTAATGACAATTATCTTATAACTTCAGCTGAGTCTTTCCTATTTATCAAGATTATCATATTTGGCTCTTCAAGGATGGAGTTCTCATTTATTTTATTGTTTGAATGAAGAAATTTTTTTTTTCAACTTATTGTGTCTTTTTAATATTGAAGTACAAGATATATGGAATATATGGAATGACTATATGTTATGTTGGAACACAGAAATGACTCACCTGTGTGGCTAGGTATGTCAGCTTTTGAAAGAAGTATCAAGCTATCTTTTTTTAATAATATATATCAGCCTCCAGCAACACAGGTTGAAAGACTTGTTCCATTAAGGATAACAAAACAATGCTGCTTCCTTCAGTTCACCACTTTGCTCTTTACTATTTTATTTTATTATTTTATTTGATTATTTTATATTTTATTTTATTATTTTATTTTATTTTGTTTTATTTATTTTTTTTAATTTATATAAGCCTTATTTTGAAACAATGTTTGTAAATGATTGCCAGAAAATAGCTGATGTGACTATGTGAGGACTAAGCAGATATTTTTAATAGTGTGAGAAGCTGAATAAAAATTAATAATATCCTCCTGGAAACTTTCTTAGTCATTACTATGTTTCAATTTTTAGCACTTTTGAGGACTTAAAAAAACATTTTTCTCAATAAAAAGAAAATAATTATAAGCCAATACCACCCTTCAGGCATTTTTAAGCTTTAGAAAAGTGGGTTTCTCTTTCCTTGCAAAAGGAAGCAAGAGAACACAAACTGGTCTTGGAGTGTATTTTTATGACTCTGAAAGAATACATCTGTATTCCTTCTTATTCCTCAGCATAATATCTTCACAGTTTTAAGACACAGCTTCTGCTTATAATATGTATTTTTAAACATGTTGCTTGAGCTGTAGTGCACTCTTTAACAAAAGCCATTTTACAAAAGTGCAAAGCATTCTCGGCTTTGATAAAAGAACTGCATTGCATGTTCTTTTTTTAGTCAATGCTCTTCAGATTTACAGTCTGACATTTATAGGGCTTAGTACTTGCTTTGAAAATCATCCATTCAATGTTTTTTTCAAAGTAATATTACAATAGCTAACACTTGGGCACCTCCTCCAAGATAAAATGTAAAGAGTAATGATATACAGTTTAAATGCAAGCATTTGCTGAGTTTCAGATTCTTTGTAAATCTGCTCTCTTTGTGATGAGCAAAAGGGTTAGAATTCTCCTCAGTGTGAATACTCTGTACATAAAGCTTAAAAAAAAAAGAAAGAAAATTACATACTATCATTTTAAACACACCAAAAAATAATCCCAAATATCAACTGAATTCATAAACAAGACGTACAGAAACAGAGAGAGCAAAGAGGTTTGTTATAAACATATTGATTCAGATTTGTACCTTGCTTTTTTTCTGATGTCAAATAAGTCTTCCATTTGACTTTGTTTAAAATACATCATTCTCTCACCTGGAGGGACATGATGCTCTGAAACCTCATTCTTTTTTGTGTCTTTGGCTGTCAGAACTGATATCACCTCTCCGGTGTAGTATAAAGGGGTAGCACTGTTATAATTTAGCTTAAAGGAATTTTTTCATACCACCATATAGCTTTGGGGGGAGACAGCATTGCTGAAACAAAATATCACAGGAACTGAGGTGGGATTCCTGAAAGTGAAGTGCCATGGGAACTGAGGATTATGAAAGAACTGTGCCATGAGATTTGTCCTCTCTCACTGGATTTTTTGTTTGCTGTTTTGTTTTGTGTTATTCTCTGTTTCTGGTAGAAGCTGGTTTTTTGTTTTCTACACCTTGTTTGAAAGTCTCATAATTTTATAATTTTGAGTGAGGAGGTTCTATTCCAGGAGGTCCTGCCTCCTGGCATGCATTGTCTTTAAACCAAGACAAGCATAAAATCAGGAGAGTCTTTCACCTTCAGGCCACTGAGGAAGAGTATAGTAGCAGTACTGTAATATTGTAAGAGTACAAACTCTTAGAAATGATTGAACCATTGGTTTCTGTGCCTAATCTCACAGTGGCTGTGACATGTTATCTTGGTTTGAGACAGTGAGAGGGGCTACTTTTCAACACTGCACAGAGAGCTCATTAGAAGATGTAACAAGATTTATTAAAAATAAAAATAAAAATATGAATGAAAAATGTATGCATATAAATACAGGAATTCCCAGCCACAGGGAATGAAACAAGAACAACAAAGGAAAACCGAGAACCACGTGCCCCACCTGACCCTAAAAACCCAAAACACCCAGGACCCAGATCCCACCTCAGCCACCAACATCCCAAATATTAAAAACAAAAACAAAAAAATTGTTAAAACTGTAACAAAATGATCCAAGCAGCAAGGCAGAGTGCAAGATCCGCCACCGCCGTGTGGTGATCACCGTCGCCGTGATCAGGTACCTGCCATGGGTACATGGAGCAGCCAAAAATGTAGGGGGGCCCAGGAACACCGGAGCACAGGAAAACAGCAGTGAGGTTCAGGGGCAATCCCTCAGCTAGGACAGAGAGGCAAAATATTTCATGTGACAGCTAAACCCAGCACGACAAGCCTCCTCTTGGAGTAGTCCAAGGAATAAGAAGGTGATTGCTGGTCTCGCCAAACTTTTAAAAGCTCTCAACTCCCGCCTCATGCCACTCCCTCTCTGCCCAAAAGGGAAGTGGTTCAGAGACGTCAGTCTTATCTGCCTTCTGCCGTCTTACATCACAGCATGGCAGCTTCCATGCTGCACTCCACATGGCAGAAATATGGGCACCTGCCGGGCCCGTGAGCCACTGCGGAGGCAGAAATTAACATACCTGTGCCACCGGCTTTGCAGCCTGGCTCTGTCCTGGCTCTGCCTGCTGCTGTGCCGTGCCGTGCCGTGCCTGCTGCACTGCAGTCCTGGCTCTGCCCCTGGCTCTGCCCACCGCCGCACTGTGACTGCCACCTCGGACCACATTCATCCAGCACCGGTCCTCCTGCCCCGCAAATTCACTCCGGGAAAGAAAATGGGAAAGAATCAAAACATATTAGAAGTCTTTTTTCTGGGTACTTAAGCCATGGCACATGTACATCTCATTTTCTGTAAGAAGTCAAAATGATTTCTTCCATTTGAAAATGAATGAGTTGCTCAA
>VYZS01036494.1:22147-45429 GCA_013400695.1 Neodrepanis coruscans
GGCCGGCCGGGCCGAGTCCCGGCGCTCCCGCAGCTCGCGGCCACCGGCCGTGGCCGGGTGCTTGCGGGACGGAGCACGGGCGCGGTGGCGGCGCGGGGCAGCCCTGTCGGTGGTACGGGCCGGGGAGACGTGCCCCGGCAGCCGGAGCGGTGCTCTGACACCGCACGTACCCAGCCCTCCGCAGAGGCATCTCTGCGTTGCGAGGTGTGCCTGCTAATTGGCAACCGGCAGCCAGCGGGCTCCTCCTGTGTGTGTACGGCAGGACTGGCTCATCGGCCCCCTGATCGCGGTGCCCTGAATTAGCATTAGGAGAGCCTAGGTAACTCGGGCTCTTTGGCTGGGCTGTTAATCCAAGTCTACAGAACCTCCATCAATGATGGGGAAGAGGTGGATGGGTAATGATTTTTGTTTGTCTCACATAAGAACTGGATGGCAGCCAATGATAAAGTTTTCCATTGAAAGTACGTACAGCTAAATCGTAGACTTACTAACACATGATGTTACAGAGCCTAAAAGTATAATTCAGTTACAAGGGTGAAATGATAGGAGATCCTTTGTTGCCTATGGAATACAATGTTTGGAAACAAAGCCCAGCCCTAACTCACTGGCAGAAGGAATAATACCATGTTCTATAAGTGGCCAGCTCCTTTCCTAAATATACTTTATTACAGGTGAAGACAAGATAGTGTCATCTGTAGGGTGACACAGTGAGCAACATAAGATTAACAAATTCTGGAAGATTTCTTCAGTGGCAAAAGGTTATGAAGGGATCACAGGAACACACACTCTGGGCTCCTACTGCAAGATACCGCAAAATAACACCCCAAACTCAATATGCTACAGTGGATCAAAGGCTGCAAAACTATGCCTGCTGTTATGCCCTGCATGCCAGATTCAGGATACCTGTTTTCACTGAGTATTTTTCTTCTTCCAGAGATCCTTAAGATGCTGTAATCAAGGTTTTTCAATGTTCTGTTGGCAAAGGTAAACAGTAATGTCCTGAGCTATATTAGGTCAAGGCCTTCCAACTGCCCCATGCTCAGTGGGTATGTCATCAGGCCAACAGCAGTAAGGAGAGTTGGAATTTCAGTGTCAGAGGACAATGGGATGTACACAGGTTATCTCACGAAGGTAACAAATGAATGGTGCCCATTAAAGAATATCTTCCAACAGGGCACTGTTGTGCAGCTTGGAGGAACTGCTCACTGTCCCAGGCAGGCGAAGCCTAAGGATAGCCGTAGCACTGGATGTGCCAAATGGGAAGTTATTGCTGAGTATGACTTGCCACATTTGGCAAAAATTTGCTTGTTTTGAGAGAAAAAATTATTTTTAACAGCTCTTCTTTTGCTACTTGTTTCATTTCTATCATTTCTCCATAATTATGTCCATGTAACCTTTTTGGATCTATATGACAAACTGGATCAGGGAAGAGACTAGGGCTAAAGGCAGCTCCTAGAGGGGGGGCAGGAATGGAGTGGAGTGGAGAAAGTTATTTTTAAACTGAATCAGAAAGTTAAAATAGCATTGGGAAGAGCAGCTTTAGGAGTAGAGATAGGAATTGGAAATCTAGACATTCTAAGAGACCATGAGTAGAGTTCACTGTCTGTGGAACACACAGTTTTAGTTCTACAAAAACTGGGAAGAACCCAAGATTGCTGATTCTTAGCTGTGAAACTAAAAAGTCAAGAATGTTTTGTCCTTCCCTTCTGGTCAGCAAAGTGGATGTCCATTCACTTCAGCAGTGTAGGGGCTCATATGTCAGACAACTGTCTAAGATTCATTTCATCTAACTTAAATGCCCCTCATGAGGCATCCATGAACACTACATGATTATTTTTTCTCTTTTTTTTCTTCTATTTAATCTTTCAAAATCACATAAATGTCATACTTTGAGAAATTACTAGATTTCAAATTTAAATATGATGAAAATAGAGATTATCCAAATTAGGCAAATTCAACAGTGATCTTGTCTACTGTTCACACATACTGTGAAATTCTTTTGTTACATGGACAGTCTTCCCAACAGGTCTTGCTTCACAGGAGAATCCCTCTGTAGACAAAAATAAGTATAGTGAAAAAATGCTATAGATAGGGCCCCTGCCTCTGTTCTTAAAGAAACAGAATCACCAGTACTTTTTGGATATTCCCTAAGAAATGGCATAGAGTTAGAGCCTTTCCAATTCCAGTGGAGAGTTGTAAATGCAGAAATGGCTGATCAAAATCTGGAAACTACCTACTGAGAGAGATGGGAATGGGGTTATATATAATAAGTGGGCAGCATCCTACACCTAAAATAAGAGTTGCTGAAGATCTAATCCACTCCACTAAACTATCCATATCATTGGACTACAGACACAGCAAAATTGCCTTATAGCAGCCTCACAGTCAAAATACTGAGGAATGACTTGAGGCACTAGGTCTCAGGTCACTAAGTTCCCTCTGCTTCGGCAGAAATCCAAGCAGGAAGCTGTAGGAAAAGAATGGACCATCTATCATTAAAGCATCAAATATTTATAATTGGCATCCTGCCTGGCTGGCAGCACACAGTTCACAATTCAGTTATGCCATAATACTTCAGATATGTTTTGGGTTTTTTTTCCCTGAATAACAAACTGAGGCCCAAAGTACAGAAAGTCTCAAGCATTTACAACTGCAGCTGAGAACAGTGAGAGCTGTGATTTG
Source organism: Neodrepanis coruscans (assembly GCA_013400695.1). Classification (NCBI taxonomy): domain Eukaryota; kingdom Metazoa; phylum Chordata; class Aves; order Passeriformes; family Philepittidae; genus Neodrepanis; species Neodrepanis coruscans. The sequence continues at coordinate 24,830 of VYZS01036494.1, forward strand.
AACAGAACAAAATGATGTGCAACACCAAATGGCCTGAGAAAGCATGACCTAGGCACTCGATCTCTTCCAAGTAACGAGTGATGGGACCAGAGGAAACAGCCTCAAGTCACACCAGGAGAGGTTTGTATTGGATAGTTGGGAAGAATTCTTCATGGAAAGGGTTGTTAAGCATTGGAACTAGCTGCTCTGGATAGAAGTGGAGTCACCTCTAAGATGTGAGGATGTGGCACTTGGGGACATGGGTTAGTGGTTTTGCAGTGCTGGGAGAATGGTCGGACATTTGGCTGAAGAGATCGCAAAGCTGCTTTCTGTCACATCTGTGCAGTCAACCACAAATACAGCCTCATTTCATAATTAAATTAAACATACGCTATCTTCCCATCAGCCTCGATGCCCTTCTGAACCTATTCTGAACCTAACTAACCAGACTTAAGGGCAGAATGGAGGTTGGTACTGTTAGTACTGTCTTGAAAATTTTGTGAAAATTGGAGGCTCTGGACTCTGGGTACTGCAGGAGTATCCAAAAAGCACATGGGGGAAGGTAGGGCAGGGAAACATCTAAGAAACTTTTCAGTTTTTCTGTTCTACTGTACCAGTCTGTTGCTGATTTTACATTTTTTAAATTAAAGAACTCATTCTGATTGCATCCCATTTAATTAACATGAAGCTTTTCTAAGCTTTTTGTAAGCTTTTGCATTTTAAGGGATTACCACTAGGAAAGGACATAGAAAGTAAATGTGTGTGCATGTAAATGGGTCACATCTCTTGGTGAGAGGGATAGAGGATGGTGAAGTTCAGCTGTTACACACTCTGCACGGCAGGAACTAGGAAAAACCCAAGTGCACAGCAGCAGATTAGTAACAGCATGTCTTGGCTCTTGCTTGATCAGGATGCTTAAGGAATGTAAAAGGAAGGGAAGAACTCAGGTTATTGAAGGGAGAGGCAGGGGCCCAGAGATATTAAGAACAAATATATTGAAAACAAAACATCCTTAGCCTTACTGCTTTGGCACTAATTTGTTTGTCCTCCAGTACTGAGAGACCCTTCCCAAAACCTAGTATCAGTTATTATTATAGCAAAGAGCAGATGACATTTCCAGTTAAGTGTTTTCTTAAGACATATCACCAAAACCCGCTCTCCTGATGATCTACAATGTTGTTAGTCTCTGATGATCCAGTTTGCAGTAAGTATGGCAATATCAGAGCCCAAAAGACTTCCTGAACTTTTAGCCAGTAATAAAGTGGATTTTCAAATAAACTTTCTTTTTCATGATATATTGTCTAAAATTATAGCATAACAAAGGAAAAGATGACCCTTTTACAAAGAAATACTAAGCAATGAGCATGGATTAAAAGTATTTCAGTTATCGTGATTTTTGAAGTTGTATTTGAACTATATTTCATCTCATGCACTTTGTAAAGTAAGCCTTAAAAAAGGCTGCTCAGATGGGTTAAATAGTATGAAAAGATAGTCCTTGTTCCTAGGTTTTATCAATCAGAAGAGATCTGGTAACACTAGATAACCTAGGGTGGCTTCGTTTCAATGGGAGATCCATTTACAAAAGTGAGGGCAACTCCCCCCTCTGGTGAGCAAGGACCTGTCCCGAGAGAGGCTGTGAGTATATGCAGATAGTGCTGCACTCACTAAGAACTGACACTGTTTTTCCCTTTAACTACCAGGTATGCAATGTAAGTTTCACAAGCTGCCACATAAAACACAAAAAAAAAACAAACTCTAACAAACATCACCCCAACCACCTCCAAAAAAAGCCCAAAACAACTGTGAAAAAAAAAACAAACCCAAAACAACAACTCCAACTAACTATTACCGTTGTCTTCAATTAATAAAAGTGTTTCTGAACATACAATGACAAATGGGAACTGGTGCTAAGAATAAGCTCTCTCTGAAAAAAGTGGACCATATTTCAGTAGTTCAACATTCTCATTTCATTTTCTTCTTGACAATGAAAACAAATGAACAGGAATTTTATTCTTGTAAAAACTGGTTTCAATCAATTCTCACTACCATAGAACTGCTGATGGAAAGGACAGCAGTTTATTCCTCCAACACTTCACAGATTAATTCATATTTTACATAATTACTTCTCATCCTCCTATCCATTCTATAAAGGCAATTAAATGTTTGTCAATGACTACAAAACACCTCATACCTTCCTCTCATCTTTGATAGTCATAGACGCGTCATCAGGCTTTTCTATGCAGTAGGAAGGTTGTGATCATACCCAGCAGGAATGGTAAGTGGGTGAACAGGCATCATGTCGTGGGAAGACTCACCCTACACAAAGAACCAAGTGACAAGTCACCAAGGGAATTCCAGCTGCAGAGCTCAGCTACCAATAACAAGATGCTGAAAGAGCTGAGCACCAACATGATGAACACAAAAAGGGTTATATATGGGTGGGTACATCTTCAAGTTAAGTTAGAAAATAATCAGGGTTCCAGGCTACAGCTATAACAAAATAAACAACTTGCAAAGGCAGTCCAGTTACCTCATTTAAATCAACAGTTAATCTTACAGTGTTAAGAGCATTTCCTGGAAGCTGGAGCATGTTGTCAGTTTTCATGGCAGTTACCTCTAACACCTTCAGATCATAAATTCAAGTCATAAACCCAGCTTGATCATAGTGATTCATTTGTTCACACAGGCTTAAGATACTGTCTTTCCTTTAAAAGTCCAGATGAGAAACAAGAGACACAAGAGACACTAAGAAAAACATCACTAATTAATCAAGAAGAAACATGACAATACATCAGGATTACAATGGAAGAACTAAAATAAACTATTATATTTTAAACAGCACCAAAATCAGAAAGTCTGGATAGTACCAGCAGATCTGTTGATAACTCCTGTTTAAAAAATATTCTAAGTTTTCCTTACAATGGTTTATGACTGTTACAAATGTTTATTTTAATTGAGATTTAGCTGTCCCTTTGAAGCCAGTTTGTATTGATATAGTTCTAATTGTATGTGTTCCACATCAAGGAAGAAGTGTCTGCCTTTTACTTCAATCAAACTGAAGGGAAGGAAAAAGTGTCCCATTGTATAATTGTAAACTATTTGACTCAAAGTCTTCCTCCTACCTTATTTATATATTTACCATTTAATATTTATTTACCATTTGCATTGGAATTCTAGGCTGTTATGACACTCAAGTTTAAGAAGCAGGTGGTGTGTCAGATTAAGGAACATCACAGAGAGATTTTAGGATGTACTTTCATTGCCTGGCACAGTGTATTGACATATATGCTGGCTCTAAATGGTTATCATAAACAACATCATTCTAGAGTTCTGCACAATGAGAATGAGGTTTTGATGAACAGTTTTTCATTAAAACATTTATTAAACCAAACCTCAGATCCTTCCACAGCAAACTGCATCTGAGAAGTCCTCATAGAAGATGAGGTGTCCATAGGAAGGATAAGGAGAGCCATTTGTCTCATTCACACTCCCACACCTTCCTGTCCAGGTGGTTTCAGGAACTGATAACTCAAACTACTGCCCATGTTCCCTACATGTTTTAATACTGTGCTCTGCAGAGCTTATTTCACAAGCAAACTATATTGCTATACTTCTCAATAAGCAACAGGAACAAGCACTGTACTTTTTCCATTAAATTCAAGGCCATGTACATGCCTGCCCTTGTTCTCTGAGACACGATTGCACAGCACAGAGTCTTAGGGCTGTCTGAAAGCTTTGCCGTGACACACCCGAGTGATGGATGAGATTTCGTTCCGAAGCAGCAGCGGCTGGTCCCCACGTCGAGCCGAGGGGCGGGTGCGCTGCGGATCAGCCGCCACCAGGTGTCCCGCCAGCCCCGCGCTGGGGACCGGCCCGGGCCACCTGCGGAGCCACGACCTGGCTAAAGGTGTCGCCCACAGTCTGGTGCCTTCGTGCAGGTGAACTCACCTATTGTAGTCTGGAACAGAAAGTGCACTGTAATGGACAAAATGTTTTTATATTTATGAAAACGATGTTTTCATTGTTGTCACAAATTATTCTAAATTAAAGTAACAAACTATTACAGCTTGACAGCTTAAAGACCAAAAAGAAAAGCCAGTGGAGGTTTATGTTAAGAAAAAAAAATGACATGCAGTTGTGGCTTTGCCTCTTGCTATTTAAAGTTTGGCAACACAATTGATCCAAGTAAATCATTGTCAAAACAATACAAATTAAACAACTGACTAGCCATGAGAATTTTAATTATAAAAATTATTTGCGAACAAAATTCCCTGTTAATGTTTGAAAAGTTAAGGTTTACAATGTCTTAAAAAACACATCATTTTTTAACTCTGTAAGACGGGGAAACATGATTATTTGAGAACCCTTCGCTCTCTCTATGTATGTTATTGTCTGCTGAAGGGAAAAAACAATAATGAACCAGGCCCATAAAACTGAAATATGTAAAATGTACTAAATCCACCCTTATTTAGCTAACTGCAGCCTCTTTTTGCAAGCTATTGCCCAATATACAGTACAAGTTTGCACAAGACAGTATAGGCACGCCTGATGCTTTCCTTCAGGCTCCTCACCAGGCAGGCAAGGCAGGCAGGCTGGCAGAGCAGGCCACATTACCAAAAGAATAGAAATAAGAAATAAGCTTAGGAAATTATTGGTATGTGCTGTTTGATCGTCTGAAAACTCTGCAAGGACTAACAGGAAGAGAATGACTTCGGAAAAAATCTAGAGCCGTATTTTCCAAGATTCTCAGTATGCATTCCACAAGAAGTACCCTCAAATGCATCCACCGAATATCTTTCAATGTGCTCTTGTGCCCCTGAGATTGCTCTCACTCACTTCCAGTTACAACCACAGCAAATCCTGGATTACTGTTAATTTTATGTGTTCAGTATGTCAGTGCTTAGCAGTTTTTCCTCTCACAATATTGAAGAAGCATCTAATGTAAATAATATGTAAATAACACACCCTGCATATTTCACAGAACCATATTTACATACAGTCTAAATACCAATGCTTCTGTATTTAATTCAACATTGTTATTAGTGTTTCTGAAGTAAATATATGATGCAAGTTGCTGTACATGAAGCCCTACTTCAAGCAATAAACTTTATAAAGTGAACAATATAAACACCACACAATAAATTTGAAGCACATATTTAAAGTGTATAATGTATCAGCTACTAATACTAATTGCAATATGAAGATCCCTAACTTAAAGCCAACAAATAGATTTCACCACTTCTGACTACAAAAAGCAAAAAACATTCTTAAAATGTGACTGAAAATGAAGGAATTAGTACATTAACAATGTATTCCTTCATTCATGCCCAAGTGAGTTAAGCCACTATTTATTTCGTCTTGGGTTACCTACTGAATTAAAGACTCACCTAAGTACCAAGATCTCATTGACACTTTAAATTAATCACCTTAAACCACTTATTTTCCACATTAAAGTACTAACGTGATCTATTTAATTAGTATATAAAGGGTTTTAACTGTCCCTGTCCATTTACATAAGTTATCATTAAAGTCAGTGCTAATAGAACAAACCAGTGGAGTACCAGAAAGAAAGCATGATAGACTCATCCCTCTCTGAACACCAGCTGCTACCCTGTGCCTTCTGAGCAATCAGCAAATCAAAAATGTACGGGGCAGAAGACAGGTGATTCTGACAACACCCCTCACATTTTGGGTCCTACTCAATCTACACTGAGACAGAATTGATTCCTAACTTGACATTTCCTGATAATTTCCTCTTTTCGCACAGGGTCTCATGACAGCTGGAGACAGGTTTCTGTGTACAAAAGGCACCCAAAATGGAAGAATATAAGCAAGTTATAAGCAAGAATATAAGTTTGTAAATTCAAAATTACAAACTGAGAGAGTTGCCAGGACTCTCAGGGGCTCTGAACTTCTAAAAGAATTTCAAAGCCTAGGGAATGACTGAGAAATAAGAAAACATTTTTCCTTTCAAAGACTGGCACTGCTACAAAGAAGAGCTAGCTTCTACCAATAGGAAGTAGCCATCAAGTTTTCCCATGGTTGTTTACTTCCTAGAGTATTTTCCAAGAAGAGGTTCCATTTCTCAACCAGGATGTGCAAACTGAAAAACTTACTGCAGCAGAAACTTTTAGGCATGCGAGATTTCAAGGTAGCTGTTTTCCTCAGAATGCTTGCTCAACATGTGACACTTCACACAGAACCCAGAGCAGTGTTGTTGGTTCCCCAGGACAGCACCTCATCAAGCTCAGTCTCTCCTGTATTGCCCAAGCACATCCTACAGCATCACCCACAACGATGCATTCATTGCATCATCTCAACTTAATGTAGCACCTTTACCTTTTTTCTTTCACTTGTGACTAACCTATCTAATGTACCACCATGCATCAGTGGATACAGGTGAGCACAACACCTCTCCATGAACAACTCTTGTGGCATCTTCCAGAACCTCCATATCCTGCATAATCTGCACAACCCTTTGGTCCACAGTTTCCTGCCAGCATGATGAGAGAACTTCCCAGGGGAACACTATGCTTGTGTCCAATCTAGAAAGAGAGGATCCAAAGAGCTAAAGTAGGACTACACATGCAAATAGGTATTACAATCAGACAAGCCGAGCACCAAAAATGCCAACAGCTAGACCTTTTAAAGGAAAAGGTAATCCATGCAATGAAGTAGAGGTAAGGATAAAGAGATGGTGTGAGAAGGGCGTGAGTTCAACATTAAGCAAGTTGGTTGGAAGCAGAAGCCAGAAAAATCAAGCAAAGTCCCAGTGACAACAACCAACCACAACCTCCCCTCGACTTGCAGGGTTCCTTCAAAGATCAGCTAACTGGAGTGATCACCAAATAGATTCCTTGACCGGAGCCCAATCTCTCAAGGACTGGCAGATGGTGCAAATCTTCTCAAGGGCATCCAGTTACTATGGATAAAGATCTGTTTACAAGACTAATGTTTGCAGAGTTTTCCAGTAACATTTCACTTTTACAGAACTGATAGCACAGGGTCACAAGCCTTTTTGTTTACTGTGGCATGGATATCTTGTCTTCTTTTAAATTCTCATGAGTGGTGTTGTCTAGGCTCTGAATGTGCAAGAGAAATTTGGTTCTCTGTCTGACCGAACAAATCAAACCAAGAGATCTTTATCTCAAAATACTGCAGTGTCCTTGTAAGCAGGTAGACTTTCCACTTACAATCAGCATTCCATGACAGTGGGAAGGGGATTAGGAAGCTGCCTCTACACTGAGACCTCCAGTGTATAAAAAGCATATTTGTTTTCTGGAGAAAGTAGTAAACTGGCAAAGTTTGCAACTGCTACAAAATGATATACGTTAGTTAATTTCTGGACTTGCTTGAGACCAACGAGTTCTTGAGTTTCAGAGGAGTCTAACAAAATGAAGCAAATTGGAATTATAATGCTAGCGAAATTCAGGGAAGAAAAGACACTGTGGAGATGCAAGGAACAATCTGAGCTCTTTATATAGGTTGCTTTACCATTATCACTCCAAAAAGAGAAAATATATCATTAGATTGTTTTAAGAAAAATCTGCCATTTTATATTCTGTAACAATAAAAAAGGGAATCACACACAGAAAATATTAGAAGCCATGGAATATGAGATGATTTTGTTGCCAAAATATCTGTGATGCAGAGAAGGCACTACAGAAGAGGCGCCACAATGAAGCTTCATATTTTCTAATAATTAAGTTAATCAGTTGCTACACATGCAACTGGCCTTTGGAAGTGTGCTTCACACCTGGCTTTTTTTATAAGGTACTGATGAGATTTATTGCTGCTGAGCTACCATTAGCCCTGGAATAGGGCACAACCTCTTTGAATGTAGGCAATGGTACTGAAGTGCCCAGAGGAGCTCCAAGGTGTGCTTCAGTGCCTATGGCTGCTGAGAACTCCAGTGGCAGAGATCCTTCTTTCCTGAAAAAATTTGCCTTATAAAAGGCCCAACTTCTAGTTAATGTGCAGAATATCTTTGTTCCGAAAACACTAACAGCATTGTCTGAGTTAATTCAGATTTCTCTTGTGAACCAGAAGCAAGGCTTTTTTGAATATGTGATGGGATAACTAATCCCATAGGTATGGCTACAGAGTACCCCTACAACGAGGGCATGTGAGCTCTGGCACAAGATACAAGCTGCCCAAGTCAACTGATGCTGCCTGTAGTGGCTGGGACACTCCTGTGGGGAAAATACAGACAGAACTCCAGCATGAAGGTCTGAAGGTATTAGAAGAAGAGTTGTAAAAGGAAACGTTTGAGGCACAGATGTGACATTCTCTCTTCCTCACCACAAAATCAGCTAGGTCAGGGGACTGAACCATAAAGATGATCAAAGTAAGAATCTCCAGCCTATGCCTGTGGCCCACCACACATATCTAAGATGGAATTCAAGCACACCTACTCACTGTTCCTTGAAATTCTGCATAGTAGCAGGTACCAGTAATGTATGTGGGTGGAACATGAGGACAAAACAGTTCCCCTTCTCATTTAATCAGCTATTGATACAAATCTGGGAATACTCCAGCTGTTGTCACCAACTTGGGACCCTGGGCCACTTTTCAAGTGTTTTCAGACACATATTTGGCAAACAAACTCTTTCTCAGACTCAGACTTTCTCAGGTTCTCAATTCATCTTTTCTCTACACTCTTCTTCCATTTTATTTCCCTCTTCTATTCCCCCTTTTTTCATACGTGGATGACATTCAACACACATTTCATTCTCTGTATCTGATATTACGCAAGGGCAAAGCCTCTCCACCTTTGTTAAACAAAACTATTTCCTCTCATGGGCTGGCCACCTGGAACATAAAACATAAATCTATGTTAGCAGGAATTAATGTGGTTTCTGGCAGGACAGCCAACAGTATCCTCATTGGCACATCCTCATTGATAGTGCTAAACTCCCAGCAGGGTGAAAGGCAGGGTGAGAGGAGCATTCCTGAATCATGCAGATCAGAGGATTGAATCCAGTCACTGAAAAAAAGAAAAATACAAAGACTGAGATGTGCAAACAGTGATTCTGAAAAAAAAAATGGAAATCAGAATTTAACTTGAAGTCTTTTAAATAAAACTCTCTGGAAGGGTGTCACAGTGCACCAGCTTTACTGAACTGTTTTGGCACTCTTTTATCCAGTGACTTAACCATATATTTAATAAAAGACTTAATGTATTCTAATGGAAATAACGTTATTTGTGAGCCTAAATGTCTCATCAACTACACCACAGCCAGTCTTAGCAGTGCTACTAAAACTGTTCAACAGGACTACATTGCAGGATGCCATGCCCTTCTTTTGTCAGCTATTACTGCCAATACTAGACACGCCAATGGATGCTGTTATTTTATTCAGCAAGAAGGGACACCACCAGTATCAAGGGCAGGTTCCACTTTTATGCCTGGTCAAACACACAGAGCAGCTCAGGCACCAGTACTATCAGATATGTCCCTGCACTTCTGGAGGTTATTCATGCTCATAAGTGTGTGTTAGAGGAAACATATATATGCTCTGGTTCCATACAAAACTAAACAGGAAAATTAAATCACATGCAGACAGAAAGTTAGGATCAATTTCCAGCCACAATGCTAAGCAATCTGATAGCTGTATGATAAATCATATCATGGCTAGTCTCCCCAGTATAGCTATAAATATCAGAAATCAGCAATGCGAGGCAATCTGTTCAACACTTTTGTTGCAAAAAAGGGCAATTTGAAATCAATGTCTGAAATCTGTAAAAGTTATTAATACTGGATCTGCATTTTGTTAGAAAACAATAAAGTTTTCAATTTGGAATTAGAATGACAGAAGAAACATGAGTCCAAACCCAGAAGAGACATACAAAAGGAAAGCAGATAATTTTCAATTACTGGTATCTAAGGGGCTTAGCAGGACCAGAAAAAAAAAACTTTTTTGCATTCAGATTAAAAGGCTTATCAGAAAGCTGCCGTATTTTTCACAAAGGTGTCAGAGTAGAAAGGTGAATTCTCAGCCTTAGCTCAATGTCATGCTGCAGCGAGTAAGGAAAGAACAAACACAAGCTTACAAATGCAGTTTGTTCTCTGGATGATGAAAGCCTGGCAGAACTTCAGTGCTGGAGTAATGCCAAGCCAGCACACCAGTGCCTTTGAACTTCTAAAGCCTGTGTTTTCCCTCTACTGTTTAACATCTTAACTAATTTAAATTCAATGTACAAATGCATTTCAAAAATAAACGTAAGCAGCCAAAGTCTCAACATTTCACAATTACCGAGGTCACTGGCAACTGTTGCAAGTGGAAACTTGGATAACTTTTGTCACCGAGCTCAGGTCGACAATTCTCACACCCTTGATGCCCTGCGTGTTGGTGTTGCTGCTGGCAGGTTGCTGAACACCTGTATTCCCATAGGCAGAGGATTTCAAGGCTTTCTACCTACAACACTTTTGTCTAGATCCAAGATCTATCAGATCTGACACCATCCCACCACGGCAGGGTGAGACACCCCCGAAATGCTTGTTCACTCCCTACGCAGTGCTGGTCCTTCCCAGGAACAGGCTGGGGCCAGCGCTGTGACATCCCTGAGGGATTTCTGCGCATCAATCACTATCCTCTCTGGCTTTTTGTTCTTTTTTACCTATCTCATGGCATCTGATACAGTTCCATTCTTGGTACTTATGTTCCCCGCGATTCTGCTCGTGATTGCTTGTGACAGACTGACCCTGGGCAGGGGGTCACACAGAGGCCTCGTCTGCGCGGCCCCGCCAGACCATGCTCTGCCCGGCCCGAGGAACCGCTGTCCCAGCGAGGGCTGGGCTGGGCTGGGGTCGGCCCGCCTCGGTTCGGCTCAGCCCGGCTCGGCCCGGAACGGCCCCGCTTGGCGGCCGGCTATGACAGCCCCGCCCCTCACTGCCCATGGCCCCGCCCCTCATGGCCCCTCCCCTCATGGTCCCAAGGCCCCGCCCCCATGCGGCCACGCCCCCTTGACTGATGCAACCCGTTTCCCCGCTTGCTCTCGGCTGCGGACCAATCAGGGGCTCTCTCAGCCGTATCGTCACGCCGTGCCAGCCAATGGGGAAGAGCCACGCCGGTAGAAAAGCGGGCGGGGCGGGGAGCGCGGCCCGTGCCGGCGGCGGTGTCGGGTGTGGTCCGTGACCGTCCGGCCATGGCAGCGCTCACCGGGGCCCCCCGCCTGCTCCTCATCCCCGCCAAAGCGCCCGAGGCCCCCGGCTCCGCGGCCGGCCGGCATCTTTCCGTTGTCCTGCCCGCAGGAGCCGACCCCGGCCTCCCCGGGCTGGAAGCCCCGCAGCCGGCCCGCAAGCGGCAGCGGCTCACGCACCTGAGCCCGGAGGAGAAGGCGCTGCGCAGGTGAGTGGGGGCAGTGGCGGGGGGGGACCGCGGCTTCGCCGCCGCGCTGACGGCCGCTCTGCCCCGCAGGAAGCTGAAGAACCGCGTGGCGGCCCAGAGCGCCCGCGACAGGAAGAAGGCGCGGATGACGGAGCTGGAGCAGCAGGTGCTGGAGTTGGAGGAGGAGGTGAGGCGCCGGGGAGGAGGTGAGGCGCCGGGGGAGGGAGGAGGTGAGGGATGGCCTCTCTGCCTCACGGCTCTTTGCAGAACCAGAAGCTGCTGCTGGAAAATCAGCTCCTGCGGGAGAGGACGTGTAATCTTGTGCTGGAGAACCAGGAGCTCCGCTGCCGCCTGGGTTTAGATGTTCTGGCGACGAAGGAGGAGGATGGCAGCGAGTCCCAGGTGAGCCGACTGCCGCGCCTCTGGTGTGTCCGACTTCCCCCCCTCCCCGAGCAGAAACAGGTGGAGAATCTCGTGTTGGAAGTCTTTGCAGGAAAAAACGTAATCTTCAGGATTGCGTACTGTAGTGCGTGCCGGAACACTTGTAGTGACCGATTTTTTTTCCTTGTCACAGGCTGTGAAGGAATCACAGGTGGATGAGATTAGATTGGTGACCGGGTCCGCTGAGTCCGCAGCACTCAGACTACGTGTTCCTCTGCAGCAGGTGCAGGCCCAGCAGTCGCCATTTCTGATAGCTTCCACGTGGATTCTGATGGCAGTGACTCTTCAGACTCTGAGGTGAGCACCTACTCCTATGCAAACTGTCCATGAAACTCAGAACCACTGTGGATTTAACACTAGTATTGGAACTAGTTGATATTTAATAATTTAATGACTTTTCCGTAGTTGCTTTGTTTTTTAAGTCATGGAATGCCATACCTGTGGCTCAGAGTAGCTGTGTTAAGCTATATTCAGTGAGTATAGGAGTTAAACAAAACTACCCAAGCCTCCCCAACTTTGGTCAAGGGTAGGTCTGCTTAAGCTGAGTTCTGGTCCATGGCTTGTGGTGCCTGACTGACTCAATGTGTCCAAGATCTCAAGGAGCTTTTAATAGTGGCTGTGAATCTCAACTGCATATAGAATTCTGTGGGGATTGCCAGTACCCTTGTAAAAAAGCTTATGGACAAAGAATGATTACACACTCAAACATTGCCCAGAGAGGTTGTGGAGTCTCACTCACTGGAGATACTTGAGAACCATCTGGATGCAGCCCTATGACCCTCCTCAAGCAGGTTGAACCTTCTGTGGTCTGTTCCAACCTGGCAAGTTCTGTGAATTTCTGAAACATAAGGAACTGCCTTAACTGTGTGTTTGATGGTTTTCTTGATGAAACAACTGTGATTGCATTAGTTTGTTTAAACTTGCAGATGGGAGTTAATAAATGCCATAGCTAGTGTTTTGTTGTTCTAAAACAGCATTTCATTCTGCAGCCTGATCTCCTGTTGGGCTTTCTGGACAGTCTGGACCCAGACATGTTTCTCAAATATGCTGATTCAGAGTCAACGTGCCTGGAAAAGCTGGAGGAAGAGATCTCTGGAGAAACAAATTCCCTATCAACCTCCCTCTCTCCTTCTTTGGGGTCCCCATCAGCTAAGCTGGAGGCCATTAATGAACTGATAAGGTTTGATCATGTATATACAAAGCCCCTGCTACTGGAAGTTCCTGTTGAAGTGAGCAACCAAACGAATATGCTAGTGAAAATTGAGAAAGCCTTGTCGTCAGATGAAGAGAGAGATTCTGTCCTTGAGGTCCCAGTGTCTGTGAAGGAGGAACCTGTAGACAGCTTCATGCCTGAACTGGGTATTTCTAATCTGCTTTCTTCTCGTCATAGCCTTGAAGCCTCAAGCTACTTGCTGGATGCCTGTAGTGACTCTGGGTACGAAGGATCCCTGTCGCCCTTCAGTGACATGTCCTCTCCACTTGGCACTGACCATGTGTGGGAGGACAGCTTTGCCAATGAACTCTTTCCGCAGCTGATTAGTGTCTAACTTGGTAGTGTTAACTCCCCTTGCCTAACTGTCCTGGCAGGATATTGGCATATGCCCCTTTGGGGGTGTATGGGGAAAATCAAGTGTATTCAGAGAAGTCTTGCACAGTTCTACCTGTGCTAGAAGATGGAGTGATGGTATGAAAAAGCCTAGAGTGTCATACTCTGCCCCTGCATCAGTGTTGGTTTATGATGGAGGAAACTTTTTCTCAATAACTTCCACCTTCTGTATGAACCTGAAAATGTTCTTGTTTTCCATTTAAAATCTTAACACCAAAACTGCAGTGGGATATTCATGTATAGACACCTAGAGTAAAATTTTAAGTCTTTACATTCTACAGCTTTACTATGTAAATGCTTATTTTCCTTTTGCTATGTAGAGTTGCTTTCTCCATTTAACTGTATTGGTGCAATTAAAATGCAGCGCAGCTCACTGACCCTTTTTTTGCCTTATACCTCAGGGAAGGGGAGGGGAGAGTATCTGGGCTTTGCAGAATTTAAGTTTAGGTGCCTCAGTGTCTCATCCTTCCACAATGCACTGAGGAGCAGCACTTGGATGGTATCTGTAGCTGGATGCTTGAACTTCTTTCTGGGGGTGCTAGATGGGGTAGAGAAGTTTGTGTGAGGGCCAGAGCTGCTAGAGCAAAGCCTTGAGCTTCAGTAAGTGGGCAGCAGGAGCTTGAAGTCTGAATAAAGGTGGTGACAACCTGGTGGCCAGTAATACCATCTAAAGCGCTCAGTGTGAGGGGAGGAGGGTGTGAGAGAGACACTGGGTGCAAAAGGTGTAGATCGTGTTAACTCGGGAAATCCTGAAGCATCAAGTAAACTTTTTCCAGAAGCCAAGTTCAAATACCACAGCAGGACTCCTCACTGTCAACATCTAGTTGCTCTGACATCACAATATTAAAAACAGGGGGGAGACAGAAGAAACTGAAGTTTTATGCTGAAAGGTGGGGCAAGGATCAGTGAGGGTACAGATCTCCTGTGTCACTGCTGCAGTTGCCTGTTGTCACTGACACAGCACTGTGATTCTCGAGAGGCAAAAGGCAAGGGCGATGTGTGGTATAGAGCAGGAAGCTGCCACCTTCTGCTGGAGGTTTAACTCTCCCCCAGCAGGTCCTGCTTCTGTAGGCAGAGAAAAAACATCTGGGGATTGAAGCACTTGGGTTGTGCTGCAGCATGGGGCTGCTCTGAAAGGCTTGCAGACCTGTCATTACCCTCCACTGAAGGACTACACATAGGCTCCCAAGGTTTTCACTTTTACCAGAAATGAAACACAGTCACCTAAAAAATATTTTAGAAAATTTATTGAAAACTGACATACAAAGGGTGATTTGGTCCCAAGAGAAGACAGACCAGAATCAGATCTTCTGTATTTCAAAATAGGTTTTTTCTAACACTGCATCACATTTGCCATCCTGCTTGTGAACAGCATTAATAAAAGTCTTTTAAGGAAGCCAACAACAAATAAAACTTACAAATACCACAGTCTGGAAACACTCAAAGCTTGATCTCCCATACTCTCTCCAAGTGATCGCTATGGCAAGGATCCTGCTCGGTCCTTGTGACACTCAGTTCCCACTGCAGCCCACTCTTCTCCTCTCCCAACAATTAAAGTGATTCAAACCCATTGTCTCTTGTCACAAGGGCAGAAACAAATTGTGAAAAAATGAAAGTAAATGTTTTTGACCAAAGCAAAGTTCTTGGACAGTTTTTTCCCCTATCTCATAGTCTTTGTCAATAGTCTACCATTATATTCTTGTTTTAGATGGCAGAATAACAGGTCAGTGATGCCCTGTTGGCATTAAACAATTAAGATAAAAGACCTCTGCAAGTCAACCTTTGGTACAAAACTAAACAAGAAAAAGTATGCTTAAAAGCCATCTACAAAAAATTCTTACTCTGCAAATCTGATAAGCAATTTGTCACTTCTAAGAGGAAAACAACTGCATCTAGATTTGATGCATTTAGGCCTCCTACAGGTTTCTTACATCCTCTCTTGCAATTTTTCTGTTGCCAAGATGGTTTCATTAAATTTTTGCAGTTTTTATCCTTTCTTTTCGGTTCATTTAGGACTGAGAGCTTTCAGCTAAAATAATTCCAACCTTGAACTTTCACTATAATCCTGCAAGCTGAAAGCCAGTTAATTACTTGGAGGCACCACATTTTCTACCTGCAGTGACTATAGCCTTCTCCAAACTGCACTGCTTTACTTTATACTCAAGCAGTGGAGCACAAAGGCTGTAGATTTCAAGAACACTCAGCAGCTTAATAATACAAGAGAAATTTTACAGTTCATGCAAGAGATTTATAGCAGACCCTGAAATGAAATTAGACATTATAGCAAGGTTGGAGAATGTGTGCAGCCCATTTAATAAACCTTCCAGAATAGTACAGGTGTGTATTGGTTTCCAGAGTAATAACTATTCAAATGTTGGAATGTTTTTAGTGAAGCTCTGAAATGTTTTAGCAAGAGATAGAAAATTTCAAACAACCTTCAACAAAAGCAGCAAGATAAACAAGATTTAACTAATAGGGGTATCTTCTGAAAAACCAAAGGAAATAAAATATAACTGCAAAAAGAGATGTGTAGTTTTAAATATCAGCTGTGTGTTAACAGTAAAGAATATCATCACAAAGATTATCCACTAGCTGTACAAAGGAAAAGCAGATTTTCTTATGCAAGCAGCTGCATTACTGTGTACTTGTTCCTTCATGTTAGCAAGATGTCAAAACCAGCCTGGGATGTAGGACTCTGAACAGAACCTGTTACTTAGAAATGAATTTCTTATGAAAAACCTCAATTCAGCTCTCTCTGAGAAAGCTCAAGGACTCAGGAACAGAAGATAAGACTGTGTGCCTTGTTTAAGGATTTCAGGCATAAGGGAACTGTCATGCATTAAGATACAAACAATAGCTCATTGTGGATTCCTTTTCTTGGCATCCTAAGCACTTTTGGCATACCTCTGTATAAATAATATGATGCTATGTTAAATGGCACATGTTCTGGCTTAAAATTTAAGTCTAGATTCTCTGGGGAAGAAGACAGGCACCTCACCACCAATGCCAGCAGTCTTAAAGACTGTGACTTGGTTACAGGCAATAACCAGCATCTGACCCTCTTTATGACAGAGAGCAGCTCCCTGTTATCTCACTGACTTACCATGTTTATCCAAATTAAAGGATGCCATTTCTTTAATCAAAAGTTACACTGCCTTCAACTGACTTTCCAACTTAATACAAAGAATCTCAGCACAATGTAAAACGTAAAACTCTTGGCTGAGAACCACTTTTGTCCAGACTTCTCCTCATCTGGGGAGAGAGACATCAAAAACCCCCAAACACAACTGAGAAGCCAAAGATGACTAAAGTTAGCAGATATTCTGCAAATTAGAAGCTGGCCTTGCTTTCTACAAAGCTAAAGACTTATGCTCAGCTGTAACATTCCTTCCCTACTACTCTCCAGAATGTGTAATTTCTACATTTGAGTTTACATCAAGTCTAAACCAAGCACAGATGAAATAGTGTGAGCGGTATTACCACAGGGATTTCTTTTCTCTCTGTGACTGGATCCAAAAGTCTTTATTCTTTTACATGCCCTTTTGTAATTGAAATTAAACCAACTGCCCAAGCACAGTATGTGCACCGAAGTCTTGATGGCTCAGTAAGTGAAAGACATGGCTTAAGCCACAGTTACATTCAGTATTTGGATTTTATACTTTACCAAGGGATATTTCACCATTAAGCAAGATGGAAAGCTACTTCCTTGTTCCAAAGCTTCTGGATTATCTTTTCAGTAAAAATACAAATATTTAACAGACTGAAGTACAGAAATCTTGGGGTGTTTCCTGGCCAAACCATGTCCTTATGATTACTAGTAAGAAAACAAAAACCAAGTAATGTAACTTCACATTCACATATCAAACCAGAAAGAATCAAAAAACACCAACAAAAAGTATCACAAGCTCACCACTTCCAGTCTAAAATCTGGCATCTACAACTCCATTTCTTCTTCTGCACATCCAGGTATTCCCAAATTAGCATATGCAGCTGGAGACATGGCAGTCTGTTGTGATTCAGGGAACGTTTCAGTCTGTGGGTCAAAAGGAGCTCTTGGTATTGGCTGCTTAGATTGACAACCTTCTGTACTTTGCTGCTTGAAGTTCTTAACAGAAACAGCCTTCAGTTTATCTGTCAGAATTTCAGGTAGAGGTTTCCAAAGCACCAGCTCCATAGAAGGACGGCTCCTAGGAGGGGATGGAGTTTCAGTTAAATTTAAGTTCTCCAAGCACACCTACTAAATGCAGAAGACCAGTGAGTATCTTCATCCTTTGATCTAGCCTCAAACCATATTCCAGAAGCCATATGCCTTTTCCCCCCCTCCTATTAAGTTTCATCTTCCTTAACTAGTTCCATTACTTCTAGTTCTAACCCTGTGTTTTCTCTCTTTTGTACAACACTCAATGATCACTGTTGGTCACACTTCAGGATCTTCTCATTTGGAAAATTCACAGACATAAAAGTAAAGCTTATAATGGTTTCATCAACAAATTTCTCTCTGTATCACTACAGCTACACTTATTTCTCTTCTACATTAGGATAGTTTTTCCTGCTTTTGACCGGATGAATGGTCTGTTACACAACATTGCATCATGCACTAAATTCACATCTCCACAAACATGAGACGGGGTCTCTCTTTTCATTTGCATGTGATAGCTACATAGCACCATTATTTCCTCCAGAACTTACATAGATTCTATTATTTTCTTTGTCAGGACTTCACCAAAATCCCTCTTCATCCCTTTTTTAAGGGTATCTGACAGGATAAGAGTGGGCAGATTGCTAACATTTCCATCAGCATGAACTTCCTCATCTTCATCAATTATCCTAGGAATGGAGGGGGAAGAGGGAGATAAACACTATTGAGCATACTGTTATCAGGCACATCCACTGCAGACTACAGTCACATCTACGTGCACTGCACTGTGTAGATCTCTGACCTAGGCTGGGTACCAGAAGTAGCCTGACTGTGTTAACAAGAGTCTCTCTTGGGCCAAAGTACCCTGGGAATGACTTCCCACAGAAGCCACTTGAGCAGCTATGCCACTTCTGGTACCTGAGCTGGCTTTGTTATCCCTGTCTTACCCCAGCAGTGTCAGTGCACACATACACTGAGAGAAATTAAATAAACTCCCTTCAAGGGAAACTGTATGATTCAGTCACATTACATGAGTGAGTCTCAGCTAAGCAGTAGTTTCACCTGCTCAAGGCCCCATATCTGACCTTTAAGATTTATTGCAAAGGTACCAAACACAGTGCTTCACCTTTCACCAATTCCTAAGATGAAATCGGCACACAACATTGAAGAACTGAGAAAAAATAGAGGCATCTTCCTTGGTTTTGGTAAAACTTTTATAGAGAACTTAGCAGTGTAGCAGGGAAGGGTGGGGAACAATCCTCTGAGAGATCCAAAGCAGACACAGACAGATAATAAATACATATATCACTACTCTGATTAACCCAGGGAAAAAAACCCCAGGCTAACAGTACCTTGTTTCACCTCACACATCATTTATGGAGTAATCATCTAAAAAGAACCTTCTTTTAAAATTTCTGTAACTTGTGGCTTTTCTAATCATCTGCAGTGGTCATTTTAGATATTCTAGAATACTAGCCAGCTGCAATCATCTGATACACACACATGTCATTGCCAGTCATCTTTTGAGGGCCAGAATACACAGGACATTTATTAAATGACTGCAGGAGACCATCTACAGTCACAACCTTCATCACACCATCAGCAAGATGAACCTCAGCCTTACTGCATATGTGCAGAGAGACCCCTCTGGTTCATGCCACTCTCAAGACTGACAAATTCACATCTTTCTTAAGTATTTATCATGCTGCAGTTGGTTGAAAAAAGGCTAAGCTTAAGACTGATCATATAACTGGTTAAAATTTGAGCTCTGGATATTCACAGAAGATCATTAAACTCCATTATGTTTATAATGATGCTATATAATGATTGTGATCAGAGAGTTAGTTATTCAGCATCTTCTGCTCTAGCACCCTCAATTTCAAATCACAGTATCACCCCAAAGACTCACAGGACCATAGGTAGCCTAAAAAGAAATCAGTTGAACAGAAGGTTCATCTCAGACTTACAGCAGTGTTACCACACTACTAAGTGCTAGATTTACCCCTGGATTCCAACCAGAAAAGGGAAAGCTCAGCAAAGCCAGTCTACTCAATCCCTGCATTTACCTGTCCTCAATTTCCTGAAGTTTCCTGCGAGCAACCTCGCATTGCTGTTCCCCCATTGTCTGATCCATTTCTTCACAGGGAATTTCTAACATGGCAGTTTCAGGACCGCTGCCACCATACTGACTTGCTACCTCCCCAGCTGCCTGCTGACCTGCACAGAGAATCCATTCTTCAGTGCTGGGATTCAAAGGGCAAATTTTGGCTCCTGTCAGTCTCTTCTTCCGCACAGGACAACTAGGAAACAAAGTAAGTTTACAATTGTCAAAAAAGAAATGTGGCATTTCACAGGGACAAATGTGTTAACAAATGTTATAGAAAGTCATGTACATTTCAACACCTCTGACATGCTATGGCAACACAGCCTCAACAAAGAAAATTAATCCCTGTTGCTCTTAGTGAAATGTGAGTACTCGTGCAAGAAAATCAGTGCTACACAAATAATTAAGTAACAGAAATGGATGCAGGCTCATGTGCAATTCACAGAAAGAGTTCCAAATGGAAACAATGACAGAAGCTGCCTTTCTGCTTGTATTGTAGAAGAGATGTGCTCAAATGTCTTAGAAAACAAAAAGCAAATTAAGATTTTTCAGGCTATAAAAGACAAATTAATTTACCCTTCTGCCTCTTCTCCTAACTTATGCTTCTTTCCACAGCGCACCGAGACACTGTAAAAGAAAAACAAATAGTTGTTTAGCTTCTAGCCATATCTTCCAGTGACACAGACATTGTAAAGCAGTATTTTCCTCTCTTTTAGAATTTCACTCGCAACTAAGCAACAGTTGCAGCTCATCCTCAGCAACGAAGGGAATGGAAGTTTTGGACAATGAATGACCACTTTGTTCCAAAGGAAGTCAAAGATACATTATTTATTTTTGCACAATGGGCAAGATTATTTTTTGCTAAAATTCAAATGCTTCAAGAAGCAACACATTCCAACTTGTATCACAAGGACATACTCAAATGTGACCGAAGCACAACGTTTTATAGAATAATTTAAGATTTTTGTGCTCACATATGAGAAAGAACAAGTTAAAAAAAAAAA
>VYZS01036494.1:45792-95838 GCA_013400695.1 Neodrepanis coruscans
AAAAAAAAAAAACAACCAAAACCCACATGCGTTTAAAAGCATGTAAAGATGCTGGCACACTCGATCACGTCTCTTGCCTTTTAGAAGGCTCCTTCTTCCCCCACTGCCCAGCTTCAAGGTCGTAAGACGAGCACAATACAATTCTAGCCTCCCACCAGAGAAACGCTGCTAAAAGAAAACCAATTCCACCCCGCCTCGCAAAGCACCACACGGCAGCAGGTGCTGCGGCCCCGGCCCTGCCCGAGCGGGTCCGAAACTCACTGGCTGCGGCTCCTGGTGAACGAGCCCACCGGGGCCGCCGTCAGCCCCTCGTTGTGGCTCCCGAGCGCGGCCAGGGAGGCCAGGTCGAAGCTGCTCTGCAGACAGAGGCCGGAGGGTCCGCCGGCACCGTCGTTTTCCATCCCTGCCATGCCCATCGCGGGCGGCTGCAGGCGGCCGTGGGGGCCGGCTCCGGGCTGCGGGCCGCGGCGGTCCAGCGCAGCGGCCGGAGCCNGCCGCGACCGGAGAAGGATCCGCGAGCACTGTGGGAGTTGTAGTTCCGGGCGCTGTGGGAGCCTCGGCCTGGGGGCGCTGTGGGAGCCCCGGTCCGGGGGAGCTGTGGGAACCCTGGGGGCGCTGTGGGAACCCTGGGGCCGCTGTGGGAGCCCCGGTCCGGGGGCGCTGTGGGAGCCCCAGGGGCGCTGTGGAAGCCTCGGCCTGGGGGCGCTGTGGGAGCCTGAGTCCTGTGGGAGCCTCAGCCCGGGCCCGCAGCCCCCGCCGTGGCCATGGGAGCCCCCGCCCTCCGCAGTTTGCGCCGAGACAGCCCTGCCCTTGCCTTGTCCGCGGCCCGGCCCGATCCCCGCGGGGCGGTCGCGGCCCCTCAGCCAAATCCCAGTCAGCTGAGGAGCTCAGGCTGCTGTGGGACGGCGGCGAAGGGCGGGGATGGCGCCGGGGCACACGGTAACCGACCGTCCTTGTCTTCGGCGGTGGGAGGCTGCGGGAGCGGGTCCTCACTAAGTTAGAGGGGCACAGTGCATGTGGAGGTGCGAAATCTCCCCGGGGCTGCTGTGACGCTTTAGCAAAGTTGGACATTTCTGTCGTAAAAAAAGTTGTGAACCGCTGAGGAGAGTCCCAGTGGCAAAAAACCCGAACAACGAAACAAACAAACAAAAGCTCCTCGTGAACAATAGTGACTTAATTTCTTTGGCACCTTTTATTCCTGTAAAGTAGTTTACTAAATTTTGCAAAGGAGGTCCCGTTCAGCCCATGCTCAGAATGGAGCACCAGCCCCTGCTCAGAGGGTCTGGTCCGCCCGGCAAGGTAAGAGCTGTTCTGAAGGTGGATCCTGCAGGGAGTTCGTAGTTTGAGCAATGATGCACAAATGTGAAATGCGCTGATGTTTCAAATTAATTTTTACATAGGAAAACATTAGGGCATTATGCTGATAAAGTTTTGTGCTTCCCTTGGACACCTAGCTGTGTTATAAAATGGAAGCTATAAAACCGTGTTTTCTGATTCTCATGTTTTACATTGAATTAAAATTGAATTTTGTTTGTGTCATGCTTCTGAGTTGAGGTGAAAGTGCTTATAAACTGTCAGGAGTTCAGTAGCTTACAGAACAGATGAGGCTGTTGTCTGTGCTCTCTCCAAGAAATCAGGGCCCAAATTCCAATGTGAGACGTCAGTGAAACGAGTTGGCTGTTTTGGGCAGAACAAACAAAAGATCTGTCATACCAAAACCGAAGTTATGTGATGTATGTTAATGATTTTGGGTTGTTTGTTTATTTTCTGTCTCTTCTAGATTTCAGGTTGTACTCATGAGACACACAAAATACCTTTAACAGTACTTGATTATTGGAAGGGTCTGAGTGTGCAGTTGCCAGTCTTTATCACCTCTAGTTGTATTTTTTCCTACCATCCACCTGCTCTTAATTCATTATTTTGTTTGTAATTCAGAAAAACACTTTTTATTCTTTTAAACCATAAGGAAATGTTAATTGCATTTTACTTCAATAAAATCAATTTCAATTTATGAATTTTAGTCCTGAAGGACATAAGTTTTGGTGAATTATATTTAGGAAAGACACAAATCTTTCAGAATACAGTATAGTATCTTGAATAACTCAGCATTTCTGGGAACTGGACCAAGAATGAGAATGATGAAGAATTAGTCTACGAACCTTACAATGAGAAATTCAGGGAGTACAAGTTTATGGAAAAAACTATGTACAGTCTTTATATATGAAGGAAGGGGAAATTTGATCATTGAAGTACCTTTAATATAGAAGACAATAAGATACTATGAGATGAAATTAGGACCTAATTTTAAAAGACAGGGTTGCTAGACATTTGAACTGGTTGTTATTTTTTAGTAGTATCATATTCAGTAAAAAGTAGTCAGAAAGCACCATATGAGGAAACCAAACACTATACAAACCTCTGGAGATCTCTGATAGCAGTTTCTATTGACCTTAAAGTTTATGTATCTGTGGCTCTATTAATTTTAGTTTGTAAATACTGATTTCAGAGTGTAACTGGGTAATCAATATTGAAAAATTGAAAAATACATGCTGATAAACTTCAGATTGAATACTATTATCAGTGAACAATATGTTTTGATTTAAGATACTAAGGCTTAGCACCTGCCAGCTTGCAGACATTGAGTAATCATTTTAGGGACTTGCAGAGGGAAACAAAATATTCTCACATCTTGGATGAAATGTGCATCACAGAAATGGGGATTTGGTTAATTCTTGCACTGAGTTATTGTACCTCTAACACAAAACATAAATAGTCCTAGCATTCTTTCATTAGAAACAGACACCATGAGCAGTGTGGCTCATGCAAAATCCATTTACAGTTTCCTATAAGACCTGCAATGGTTGTGTTCCCTACACTTAATCTGGAGACTTGTAATTGTGGCATCTCTAGAGGCTGTTAATGATCATAGCGAAAGTCAGCGTGAAATGCTTCAACTGCTGAAGGTGTTTGGGAGTTCCTGCCGTTTTCTAAAGAAGTATTTTCACTGTTGCAAACTAAATACATGATGTATTTCACCATGATTTTCTTCTAGATATTACACTGGTGTGTGGTCAAGGACCTATCTGTTTTCATACCCATTACTTTCTTTTGTTCTTTAGCTCCCCAGCTGGACACTGTTCCTGGCTGTTTGTGCTGTTGGCATTGGAGGGACCTTTCAGTATGGGTATAATGTCTCCATCATCAATGCACCCACCAAGGTAAAAGCTCATCTCTTGTTCACAGGGCTGTTTCCTCTCTAACTTGGCCGAGAGGCCAGATGTGCTTTTGCTGTGAATGCAGTGGAAACCAAAGCAGGCTTCCTGTCATATGAAGGGTTCTTACTGATTTCCCAGATGGTTTCATGTGAATTTGTTAGTACCTCCCATCAGAGGTATTCTGGGTAAGATAAAGCTGCCAAATAGGCCACATAAATACCTTTGTTAAAGTATATTTTAGAATTGAATAATATCTTTTTCAGTTATGCCTTTGATTAAAATAGCCGAGAACATTAAGAATAGAATAGAACAGAACATTTTCAGTTGGAAGGAACCTACAATGACAGCCTAGTCCAACTGCCCAGCCACTTCAGGACTGACTAGAAGTTAAAGCAAGTTACTAAGGACATTGTCCAAATGCCCTTGGGACATCGACTGCTTCTCTAGGAAGCTTGTTCCAGCGTTTAACCACCTTTTCTTTAGGTTGTCACCACGGGCCCTCCTAATGTCATTTAAATCTCCTGACACAGCTTTGAACCACTCCCACACATCCAATCACTGGGTAACAGGGGAAAGCCTAGTTACAGTTGTCCATCACAAGGCAGCTTATTGAAAAGGATCTTCTTAGGGAGTCAAAAAGCTGCATCTGTAGTGTCTGAGTAACTCATAGGTGTTTTCACTTACTTGTTA
This sequence comes from Neodrepanis coruscans, assembly GCA_013400695.1. Lineage (NCBI taxonomy): Eukaryota > Metazoa > Chordata > Aves > Passeriformes > Philepittidae > Neodrepanis > Neodrepanis coruscans. The sequence goes on from VYZS01036494.1 coordinate 49,698, forward strand.
CTTGTGCATCCTTTGCCAGGGCTTCAGGGATTCTGCCTATTTTCTACATGATTCAAGAGGATCTGAGCAAATGGTCTTGTGAAAGCGATGGGTATAATTTTCTGCCATCAGCTGATTTGTTTGCTTGTGAAACTGAAGACTGAATTTGCTATAACACAAAGGCTTTCTACAAAACTTAAAAGAAGCTGCTTGTGAAAGAATATGTCATATGCTTGAGAGGGAGAGTCCAGAACTTTCTTCTTCTCTAAAGTCTTCATCTGCTGGCAAAGAACAGGATTATCTGCTTATAAATAAATGTCAGTTCAAGATTGCCTAAAGACAAATTTTGGGAGACCAGGCAATTTAAAAGTTCTGACACATGAATACTCGTAAGAAAGGTGGAGTATTATTAGAGTTGCAAAAGGGACTTGTTGGATTACACTAAGACAGGAAGATTTAGATCAAGTGTCAGAATGAGTCTCCTGACAGTAAAATTGTTTAGGTTGCGAGGCCTTTGTGGTCTGAGATATTCCTAAAAATAGTGGGACCAATCATCCATCCCTTTCCTCTCCTCTCAGAGCTCTCTCGTGGCAGTGCACAGCAGGGTGGTGTTTCTCCTCTGGTGCAGCACAGCCTGACTGAGCCAGGGCACCAAACAAAGCTGCTCAATGGCCCTGGAGGTGTGTGGGGAGTAGGAAACAGTGGTTAAAGAAGGTTTTGCTAGACATTGGTGTTTTAATGTAATACGACCAAGATGGTGTCTTTTGTTAGCTCCCAGAATTGTTTTTTGGTTGGGGTGCAAGTTATTTGTAGTGCTGTGATGTAGGGTTGCACATAATGCTATACATTCATAACTGTTTTCTAATGCAGCATATACACAAGTTCTTAAATGAAACCTGGACTAGTCGTTATCACAAGGAACTAAATCCAGATTTGCTGACTTTTCTTTGGTCAGTCATTGCTTCTGTCTTTTCCCTTGGAGGCCTGTGTGGAGCCCTGATTGGAGGCAGCATGGCAATTCAGCTGGGCAGGTCAGTGCAGCAGCAGGCACGTAGCAGCATGTTTGCTTTCCCTATCTTACTGGAAGAGAAATTAAGTAAATGGGAAAAGTGGGAGAAAAGAGTACCTTTGGGTACCTATACATGTTTTTCACTTAAAAACAGCTTTCTAGTAGAATTTTACGGTTTGTTCCAATGTGACTTGAAAGGATGAGGCCTGAATTATATAACCTTCCAGTTTAGTTTTCCCATTGCATTTACTGAACTCTTGAGTAGGAGAATGCACACAGTGTAACATGGAAACACGGGTGTCCCCCACTGTTTTCAGCCTTTGTACCACTAAGGACATGCTGCCTTATCTGTTGTATTTCATGTGTGTAAATGAACAAACCCTGCTCCTTTCTTGTCAGACGTTTCTGTAATTTTTGCATTATTCTTATGTTTAGACATTTTAAAAACACAAGCAGTTGTATCAGATGTTTGAGTTTCCTTGGAATAGTATGTTTCTTCAGTATGAAGCCCATTTTTTTACCATATTACCAGAAAGGAAAACTTATTGCAGATCTCCTTAATGTCTGGTTGGGGTGCATTTTTTGTGTGGTTTTTTTCAAATGGTTCGGTGGTGGTGGTTTGTGCTTGTTTTTTGTACTATTACTGTTATTAATGCTATTAATTTTGTTGTTTTTCCCTCCTCTTTAGGAAAGGAGCTCTTTTGATGAATAATATTATAGCAATAATAGCCTCCATTTTAATGGGGATTAGTTTTCCTACAGGATTGTTTGAGTTACTGATTACTGGAAGGTTTTTGATTGGCATAAATTCAGGTGAATGATTTCCTATTCCTACTATCAATAAGCTATGGTGAATGACAAATTATTGTTACTGCTGATTCTTTAGGTTTTATGATATGTGTTTATGGCAAAAATGTTCTGTAGTCTAACGTGTAATCGGAAGGCAGCTAAATTAATAGGAAATTAGTCTGATTTCCTACATATTTTGCTTTAGTAAGTCTTTGCAAAGCAATTTCTATTGATAAGAAAATGTTTTTCCATTTACTTGCAGGTATTGGGCTCTGTGTGCAGCCTTTGTATATTGGGGAGGTTGCCCCAAAACATCTAAGAGGTGGCTTGGCCATGGGGACTTCCATCTTTCTGACTGGGGGAATTCTGACAGGACAAATAATTGGTTTGAGGTTAGAAATGTTTTTTTTTTTTTCCTGTCTTACTCCCATGTAAAGAATTCCAATTTTCCTGCAGCTCCTTGTGGAACATTCCCTCTACCATTGTAGCATTAAAATTCACACAGAAGGTCCCCCTGGAAGAAGAAAACTCTGCTTTGGTCCCCTTATTCTTACAACTACCAGCCATCAGCACTGTCTCTCCAGAGAAGCAGTCTCAGTTTAGATGAGTTGGCCAGAACAGCATCAGTAAAATAGGCACATTTGTGCTGAGTTCATGTTTCCTGCCAGTTTCTTGATGGCAACAGTGGATGTTCACAGGGCAGGATTTGAGAACAGAGGACTCATCATTTCTGTGGTGTCGCACTGCTGCTGGTTTTGTCCCCAGTGAGATCAGAGGAAGTTGCTGGGCTTGTATCCAGCTGCATCTTAAAAGTTCCAAGAACAAGACTGCATTAATAGTAACCAATAGCTAATTATTACTTTTCTTTATCTTCTTTTTCCACACCTCTCTCAGGGAGTTTTTAGGCGGAGAAAAGTATTGGCCTCTGTTGCTATCCAGCAGCTGTTTTCCAGCATTTGCCCAACTTTTATTCCTGCCATGGTTTCCTGAAAGTCCCAGATACCTTCTTATTGACAGAGGTGATGAGCTGAGCTGTGCCAAAGGTAACAGCATCTATACTTTGTGTCTTCATTAGGGTACCATGAATATATTGGGTTCCAGATTCTCCTTTTATCTTCATATACACGGCACAGTTGTATCACCCAGTGCGTTTTGGTCCATGTTTTTTCTCCAGTGAGTTTATACAGCAGAAGGGGTTGTGGAACTCGGGAGCTTGTAATGAATTGGGAACAAACTTTATTATCCTGTTTCAAATGTAAGTTCATGTTTTGTTACTCTTTAATGAAATCTCTAAAGGTTTTATAATTTTTCCCGTGGACAAAGTAACATCGATGAATTACTGAAGCTCTCACTGGAGGATTGTTCATTTCACAGATTGGTCTTGTCACAGGTGAATTATCAACTGCATCAGGTATTTGCTTCCCTTCAGTGGTAGTGTTGTACTTCTGCAAGAAATAGTCAGAAACAATCTGACAAAATCTGATAAAAAGGAGACAGCATAAGTAGCTGAAAAATTGGAGAGCTTTTTACTTAAAAAGAGTGATTCATTGGCTATTTGAGCAGAAAAGTCCTAAATCCTCCATGTTCTAAATATTTAATTATCTTTTAAATACCTTTATTTTCCCATGTTATATAATGTGGGGGAAGTATGACAGCTTTAACTTTCAACTTTACCTTTGAGAGATCTATGATTGTTCTCCTTTTATTCAAACCCTATTCAAGAAAAAACTGTATTGTGACAGCTTTGCAGTCCTGCAGAAAGGAGCAAGTGAGGCTCACACACTACAAGAAGAATTTGAAAGACAGAAATTCAGAGTAGTTGTTATTTTCTTTATCCCGAAATTACACAGTTCTTTTTATACTGCAATAAGAAACTAAGTATCACAAGAGTTTTATTTTTTTTTCACAATAACCGTTTGTATCCTCACATACCATCTTCCCTCAGAGACTCCTTGGTGAAATAATACTCCAAAGAGAAAAATATTAGTCACTATAAGCAAGCAGATCTGATAAACTGAGTTTGAAGGTCCATTAAATATGATTATGCTTAGTGGAAGGTTTATCAGGATCTTCAAAAGTCCTGCTGTTGGCCTTAAGAAGACAAATTGTCACTTGTGATATATTTAATCATGAAGATTTTAAAGGAACTGATGTTATTTACTCTTTTAGGATCATTAGTATAGATTTCAGTCTTGCATCCAAATGATTTCTGATCTTATTTGCCTTAGTAGAAGGACTTACTGGTTTTGCTCCAGCTCACTAACTGCATCCCACTGGCAATATTAAAGTCAGGACTTTAACAAAGGACTTGATATCTGCCTAGAATTTAAGCAAAACACTTCAAACAGGTAAGAGTGTCCTTTAATGAAAAGACTATTTGGAGGTCTGGGGATGAGATAGAAACTATTTTGCTTGATGAATATTTCAAGGACAGATATCCTTCTAAACAAAGGAATGCCACAGAATCCTCCAAATCCACAGCAAAAAATGTTGAAAAACCAGGAAGGAATACACAAGTCACAAAGCAAAGTTTTCATATCCTAGCAAAAACCAGGTCATTATGGAAAGAGATGATTTTCTAGGAGTTGTGGTTAACAGGAAAACATAAGGGAAATTATTTTTTCCATTTTTAGCTTTGAAGCGATTTCATGGTTCTTCAGAGTATCAAAAGGAGATGGAAGACATCCAGCGAGAATGTTTTGCCTTAGCTGGGGAGAAACCCAGGAAGCCCTGGCAGTTATTCACCGATCGTGGCGTGAGGTGGCAGCTCATCACTGTGATTGTGATGACGATGGGCCAACAGCTCAGTGGGATAAATGCTGTAAGATTTCATATGAACAAACAGCTAAATAATGATGTACTTTCCATCTGTTTTTCAACCATTTATTAACACAAGGGATCCACATAGAGAAGCTCAGAAAAATGGGATAAGTGGGAAAGAATATTCCTTGCATTATTTCAGTGTTCCTCTTTTTTTCTCATTTGTTTCTGGTATGCAAAGTTCTTTAAATAATTACTTGATAGTTGTGTTTACATTCTTCTCAAAAAGTAAATAAAGATGGATCAGCTTATCTCACTGTGTCTGGTTTAGGAATATGATGCATTATATTCAGTAAGTTGAATAATCTTATTTGCTTTTATGATAGCAATATATTTACATAGACGTGAATTTAACAGATTCCTTTTGCTCCTTTGTGAATTAGTAACTCACAATATAAAATACATTGAGCTGTAGGTTTAGTATGAACTAGACTGAATTCCAGACAGTTTTAGCTACCAAGAAAGCCTCATTGTTTTTTTTCTCTGTTGTAGATTTATTTCTATGCAACTTATATTTTTGAAGAAGCTGGGATCTCAGCAGAAAAAATCCCGTATGTGACACTTGGCACTGGAGCTTGTGAGTGCCTCACAGCCCTCTCTTGTGTAAGGAGCAATTTGTCCTACCTTTCAGCACAAAGAGTAATGATGCTTCTTGAAGAACACTGGTAGAAATGAGATCAGTGTATTAACAGATTATGTCTTGTCCACAGGGTTTACTGATAGACTGTGTGGGAAGAAGATACCTCATCATTGGGGGTTATCTCCTCATGACCCTCTGGTGCACTGTTCTAACCTTCTCTCTGACTTACCAGGTGCAAAGGACTTGTTCTTCTTACAAATGACTATAGTGAATGAAAAGGGCATGTAGTGACAGGATGATAGGGCATTGGTTTAAACTGAAAGAGAGTAGGTTTAGATCAGCTATTAGGAAGAAAATCTTCCCTGTGAGGGTGGGGAGGCCCTGGCATAGGTTGCCCAGAGAAGCTGTGGCTGCCCCATCCCTGGGAGTGTCCAAGGCCAGGCTGGATGGGGCTTGAACAACCTGGGATAGTGGAAGGTGTCCCTGTGTGTGGCAAGGGGGTAGAACTGGATGATCTTTAAGGTCCGTCCCTTCCAACCCAAACCATACTGTGATGATGTGATTCTATGTTATAATTTAGTAAAAATTATTGAATGACCACCATTTAATTTCCCTGAAGCAGACTGTTAAATAAATTAGCTGTTAACAGTCACAAATGACTGCTGGTCTTACTTTTAGTAAAATACAAAAGGAGAGGTAACAGCTAAGCCAAACTTTAAAACTGGATTATCAAAACCTGAACTAAACCCCCTCATTCTCCTCTGTTCCAGGATCTGTATGCCTGGGTGCCTTATGTGAGCATGACATCTATATTTGCCTTCATCTTGAGCTTTGGGCTGGGACCAGGTACTGCACAGGAACGTGCATGTCCAAGTGGTGGAAGGTTTGGGAGGGAGAGGGGCTGTCAGCATCTCTCCTGGCTTGCCAGACAGGTGCACTGCAGCTGCTGGTGCTCTGGCTGAGGAATCCAATTGTGCCCATCCTGTAGCCCAAAACTGAGGCTTATTATGCACCCTTCTGGGGCAGCTGTGCATGAGGGGAGGGCTTACTTCTGGCCTTTAGAGTAGGGAAGTTGTACGCAGAGCAAGAAACAGGCTGTAACCCCTCAGAAGGAGCCCTGCTCCCTAAGCAGCGCTGCCGAAATGGGACTGTGTTCTAGCAGCTACTTCCTGAAAGGGCAGTGGCCTCAGANAACTGAAAGAGAGTAGGTTTAGATCAGCTATTAGGAAGAAAATCTTCCCTGTGAGGGTGGGGAGGCCCTGGCATAGGTTGCCCAGAGAAGCTGTGGCTGCCCCATCCCTGGGAGTGTCCAAGGCCAGGCTGGATGGGGCTTGAACAACCTGGGATAGTGGAAGGTGTCCCTGTGTGTGGCAAGGGGGTAGAACTGGATGATCTTTAAGGTCCGTCCCTTCCAACCCAAACCATACTGTGATGATGTGATTCTATGTTATAATTTAGTAAAAATTATTGAATGACCACCATTTAATTTCCCTGAAGCAGTACTGTTAAATAAATTAGCTGTTAACAGTCACAAATGACTGCTGGTCTTACTTTTAGTAAAATACAAAAGGAGAGGTAACAGCTAAGCCAAACTTTAAAACTGGATTATCAAAACCTGAACTAAACCCCCTCATTCTCCTCTGTTCCAGGATCTGTATGCCTGGGTGCCTTATGTGAGCATGACATCTATATTTGCCTTCATCTTGAGCTTTGGGCTGGGACCAGGTACTGCACAGGAACGTGCATGTCCAAGTGGTGGAAGGTTTGGGAGGGAGAGGGGCTGTCAGCATCTCTCCTGGCTTGCCAGACAGGTGCACTGCAGCTGCTGGTGCTCTGGCTGAGGAATCCAATTGTGCCCATCCTGTAGCCCAAAACTGAGGCTTATTATGCACCCTTCTGGGGCAGCTGTGCATGAGGGGAGGGCTTACTTCTGGCCTTTAGAGTAGGGAAGTTGTACGCAGAGCAAGAAACAGGCTGTAACCCCTCAGAAGGAGCCCTGCTCCCTAAGCAGCGCTGCCGAAATGGGACTGTGTTCTAGCAGCTACTTCCTGAAAGGGCAGTGGCCTCAGAAGTGCCCTGTTAGGAACTGTAATAGATCAGCCAGTCGCACATTCAAAAGCAACTCTGTTTCTTCTGGCATTGGACAGACCATGAGAATACATTTAGCACAAGATTCTGTTCTGTTTCTGAACCATTGCCAGGTGGTATAACAAACACCCTGACAGCTGAGATATTTGTACAGTCCTCACGTCCTGCTGCTTACATGATCGGAGGGACTGTTAGTTGGATTAGTTTCTTCACAATTGGAATGCTCTTCCCCTTTATAGTGGTAAGTATGCACAGCACAATTTCTTAACGATCTCACTGCCCATTTCATCTGCTCCCAGGTTCCATCCCATTGCTTATATTGTATTAGATACACTTAAATATTATTATTGAGTAACACTTGAACAGGATGCACACTGCCCCTCAAATGAGTTTAACTAGATTCAGTCCATCTTATTCTTCAGGTATCAAAATAAAATATGATAAATGAAAATTAAAGGAATGCAAGGGGGATAATTTTCATGTTCAGATTAAAAAAATTGTAAAAGGTATCAAAAGTAGAAAAACTTAACAAGATACTGAGATTTAGATAACAATTTTGTAATAGTGCCTTGTGCTTCTATGGGAAAGTAAATTCAAAGCAATACCTGTGGCAATAAACTCAAGGCAATACATTTGAGAGCTCACTGAACTGACAGAGTTCAGTGATCAGAAGATTAGGAAAGGCAATACAGGCTTTCATCTCCAGACAGTTGGGGTCTTCTAATGTATAGCACTGAAAAATATTAACATTCCAGAAAAAGATAAAATTATACAGTCTTAAAATACGTGACATCTAAGTAGCAAATGTTGACCTGTCCCTAGATTATGAATTGTTTAGTGTTTAAGTGGTTTAACTTATTTTTTTCCAAATAAAAGACTAGCCAGTGTATTGCACTGCACTTGACAGTATTTCATATAAAACCCCAAAATTTTAAGAAGTTAAATGTAAAGGATAGATTGTATGACTTTTATTAAAAATACGTGAAGCAATGTTAGGTGTGAATGGAAACAAAAAGGTTGTATTATCAAACCTATGGTTGCACTTGAAATATGTTGTAATCACATTTATTTTCAGAATGGACTGAAACAATACTGTTTTGTGGTGTTCTTATTGGAGTGCTCCTTTGTTGCTGCTTTCATCTTCCTTGTAATTCCTGAGACAAAAAACAAATCTTTTCTGGAAATCAAAAAGGAATTTCACAAGCTGAATTTTGGAAGAAATACCAGAAAAAAGGAAACAGAGCTTTATGAAAGAAGACAACTTCAAGATGAATTTTTAAAAAGTTCTGCATAATTTTACGGCTGTAACAGAACTTAAGTGAGATTTATGAACTATATTAGGAGTGCAATGCATGATCAAATGGCTTATTAAATACTCTTATGTATTTCGAGGGTGTAACTAAAGGCAAACTAATATTGCTGAAATACTATTAACAACATATTATATTATCCATAGAAGAGTTAACATTTAGCTATAACCTGATGCTGTAGGAACACAGAAATGCCAGGGAGATGTTCAGTGAACATCCCTGGCAGATTGCTGCAGGTAATTCAGTGCCTCTTCTTGAATTTCGAAGCCCCATCTTCAGTTTGGGTCATCGGGCACATCCAAATGCTCCACCGAGTAAAACATTCTGATTTCTTGTTAAAACCCAAACAAGAACTGAGCTACTGAAAACTGATACTTTAAATACTCCAGTTTATGTAAAAATGGGGCTATTAGTTGCTATTTTTCACTTTTCTTTGAAAGACTTAAAGACATTGTTTATCCAGTCCTTGTACTGTAACTGACAGTGGTACAGCACCTCTCTAAATTACTGGTATTTGTAATAAAGATTTGTATCCCGATAAAACAGTATCTGGAGTTTGAATTTGAGTTTTTTCCCTAACCTACCATCTTAACACTTTAAACTATGCAACGGGGTAAAACCCTTCTAGTTGTGAAGGTCAGTTCCCGTCAGACTGAGATCAACACACCAAAAGCATGGAGTAGTGGAGAGGACAGATGACAGGAATTAAATACTTTTTACCTTAAAAGAATCCTCAAGATGGTCTGGGAGAACATACACAAGGAGACTACAGAGAGCCTGCAGGATATACCGAATGAGCTATCTGCCTAATATCCAGCGTTTTGTCCAGGACTCGCTCTCATCTTAAAATAAATTCTTTGTATTTCAGTAAGTAAGAAATCTCACTTATGTCTGAAGTTTGTGTGCTGTTCTGACACTTGTTTCCATATCTGTAGCTCCCAGGACAGTAGCCCACCCTACCCAGTACAACTTTCCTGGTTGTAAGCATTTTTGAATTCCATCCGTTACTGAAGTGCTGCAGCAAGCACTGCATTTTATATTTATTTTCCTCCGCTCAGTATTAAATCTTTTAATGGAAACATAGGAAACAAACACCATTTGTCTGACTTGGATAACTATGTGTTTAATTGAAAGTAACATTAACTCTTACTAGCAAAGGAGACAGCACTAGGAAGGGATCTTCTTGTTCTTTAGTTTATCCTCTAAGTTTGCAAAATATCTCATTTTTGCTAGAAGTTTCTTAGCTTCTTGAAGATCATCTGAAATAAAATAAACATTACTAGTTTATAGAGGGAGAGCTGAATTTGCATTTTCAAAATGAATGTCAGGATTTCAATGACAGCACCTGTTTCAGTACCCAAAAGCTGTGAGCTACAAAAGTCAGTTCAGAAGTTCTTATTCTAAATACCACACAAAGCACCCTTGTTGATGTAGTATTTCTGTTCTGTAGTTCAGTAAATATTTGCCAGTAAGAGAATGTGGGGTTTTAAGCATTTGACAGGTGTGTATGGCAGCTAAATGCTTCATAAAAACAGGTACCTCTTTCAAAAGCTGCAGTCACCTCTCTGGTCAGTTCTTCTTGTTTAACTGCAAAACAAATTATTTAATTCACTTTCTGTTATATACTTAGTATGTTTTATACCACTACCTTCCAGCTGCCTGTGGTGGAAAATTTCATTACTAGCCTCAGCCTTTGGGAGCTAAGAGAGTTTTTCATAATACTGCTGTCAATTGTTTTTTTAATTTCAAATTGAACTGATTTACAGATACCAATTCCAATGCACATCAACAGTCACTAACCTCCCAGCAATCTAACATACTTTTAGTTTGCCCTGCTGCAGTTAATTTTCTCCTGCTCTACTCAGTTTGTATTCTAGTTATTCTAATTTCTTTCGGCACGCTACACTTAATTATTGCAAAGAATTAGATATACCAATAAACCAAATATTTTGGTATCACCAACAATATAAAAAGAAAGTTGCTTGTGTAAGGACAATAACCACAATAATGGCTGCTAATTTGAAGAAGGTGAAAGAAATACAATGTCTGTGTAAATCATGTTATTTAATATGGTCAGACAAGCCTTTCATTCAACTCCATTTTGAGAGGTTCTTTCTTTGGAACAGCTGACTTACTCTGATTTACTGAATGTTGAGTAAATTCCAGTTTATATATAATCATTTTGCAATCAGAATAGGTTATACAGATGTTCTCAAGCTAGATGTGACATTTGGGTGCACAAATAGGTAAAGACAACATTGGGGAAGGAGGCTGGGGCAGAAGCTCTTGCAGTGAGTCAATTCCACACTAACACAAGTTGGACTCTACAAGAAATACACCCAAACAATCAAAAGCTTTCAGACAGACTCTCCTATTACAGATGATACAGTAAATTAGTTTTGTACAAATCCCTCAAGTCATAACCTACCTTTAATTAAAGTTTCGATTTCTTCAAAGACATCTTCATTTTTGGGCTCTGCTAATTTCTCATTAATTTCCATGATTTCTGTGAGGAATGCTGAGTCTACATCACAGTCTGTTTCTTGTATAGGCTCCACTCCTCTCAGTTCCAGCTGGCAGAGGAATTTGAAAATAAGCATTCTTACATCTATTGCAATGGGAATTACTTTCACTAAGTGTTTTAGTGGTGCACACTTGGACTGATATCCAATAAAGCTACAGTGTATTCCATGCATGAACAGGGTCAGTCTGAAAATTATCTCCATACATAGGCTGACCATAAAAATCAGCAGTTACCCAAAGCCAAAAAGTGTAACAAAGGCTGCCAAGGGCCAGACTGAAATTCTGTATCAGCAGCCATGGCCAAACACAACTTGTGATGTGGAAAATAAATCAGTGTAACATGAACAGCCAATGAGATGATAAACCCATTAATTTTTTGACAAACTTGTCTTTGTCTCCCAAAAACTTTTAGTCTCCCTTCAATCCCTTGTGATCTTCTTCAGAGGAATGTGAATTAGCACATTAAGGATGGGGTGGAAGGTGGGATCCCTCATAGCACCAGTCTCCATGATTAGCCACAAGGACACAGATGACACCTAGCGGAGACCTTACTAGATAGAGGCCCCGGCTCAGAGGGTTCAGCAGGGTCCGGTAGGCTTTGTTGATCAGGGAAGAGTGTTGCTCAGAGTAGTACTGCTCCTTCTGTAAATGGATAACAAATAACGTGAAGTTAATAACAAGTTGTAAAATACACTTTGTTACACGTGGAAAAACAGGGTCCCTCCACCTGTCCATGTGTGAAGTTGAGAGGACTCTGCGGAGCCGGGAACCACGCCACTACACTCAAGACCTGACGAGCAGCCGCGGCCCCTTATCGTCCTCCTCCACCCCAAATCCGTGACAGAGTGAGCACCGGCACACAAACACGGGCGAGCCTCCGCACGCCCCGCGGGAGAGAGGCGGGGACTGGGCGCTGCGACCCCGCCACGGGCCGCGCAGCCCAGGGGCGGGCCCCGCCCGGCGCTTACCGGCGGCCTCTGGCCGAAGCGGTCGGGGTGGAGGGTGCGCTGCAGGCTCCGGAACCGCCGCTGCAGCTGCCGCACGTCGATGCGGAAGGAGCGGTCACTGCGGGACACAAGGCGGGTGAGCCCCGCGGCCTGCCGGGCCCGCGGCCGCCCCGCCCGCACTCACCAGTCCATCAGGCGNCCGGACCCGGGGCAGCCCCGCAGCCCTCGGAGCGGTCTGGGAATAAGGGTTCATTCTGCTCCAGAACCAGCAGAGGACGCCCCACATTCCCTTTCAAGAAAATCATCCTGGTTTGCAAGATTGCTCGGGGTTTGCATATAGCTCACACGTGCACGCTTTGATTGGAAGTTTTACCTTGAGGCCCGAGAGTGGGCTCGGACATTAATAGTGCAGTGTGTGAGTGCTTGCCAGTTTTACTTTGTTGTAGTAATCGTGGTTTTTTTTTAACATTCTTTTTGAAGCCAGCATGTCTCGAGAGACTGGAAGTGAAGGACAGCAGTCTCAAGGTGCTCAGCAGTCACAGAGTGGTACCAGTTCCTCTTCCAGTGGGTCACAGAGTACTAGTCAGTCTTCCTCGAGTTCTGGGACCCTCAGTTCTTTGGACACCGTTCCCACTCAGGAGCTTCCGTCCATCCCTGAGGACCAGGAATATGAAGAGCTGGTTCCTCAGCCTTGGGGTAGACTCTTTGCACTTGGGAAGGGTTTCAGCAATTGTGGTACGTGCATACTGTAACAAACCTCGTGATTTGTTTATAGGACCTCAGAAAAGTTCTGATCAGCTTGGTAGAGAGCAGTGTCTTCATTTTCAAATTAAGTACAAGCAAATTTAAATATGCTGTTTTTGCAATAATGTTTTATTCCATACTACATCTCAGTGTTTATACTGAGTACTTGGATACACAGATTCCATAGTCGCAGAGAAATTATGGACTGTTCATGTTCTTTGTTGCATGCTTTATTTTTCCATTTTATAATTTTTTTTGTTTAGTCATCGTATGTGTCTATATTGTTGAAGGTGAACTGAAAACTACTTCTACTAAGGAGGATAAGCTTATTAAGAGCATAAAGAGGGTAAAATTATTAGGGAATTTTACAAAGTCAATACTGCATGGTGCTTTGTCTGAATTAAGACAAATAAACTTGATTGTATGGGGAAAATCTTGTCTTTTTTATCCTACTCTCTGCCATTTGGCATCATTCTGTAGTGCCATAGTTATTAACTTCCTGCAATGTTGTGTTCTCTCTCTGCTGTACCTTCCCTTCCTCTGCAGACTGTGTGAATGAGGAATACTGGTTTGGGAGAGACAAAAGCTGTGATTACAGTTTTTCTAAGCTAGGATTGTCTGAGACTGGCTTCTACCAAAACTATAGCAAGAAGCACTTCCGAATTTTCCGGGTAAGTGCTAAAAAGGTTAACTGTCCATCTTGGCATAATTCAAAAAGTGACTTTGGAGCAGGGATCCTAAAGAAGTCAAGGTATCTTCAGTGTTGACTCCTTTAACAAGACTCTTGACAATGGCCCATTCACCTGGTTTATGAAATAACCTCACTAGTCTCATTTCTTGAGCCAACAATAGTAACTTTCTAGGCTGTCGTGTCTTTACTGTCAAGTCATTTGTTCTTCACTGTCATATTTCCCATTTTTTTTTCTCTTTGAGGAAATGGGTCCAAAAAATTCGTATGTTGCCTACATTGAAGACCACAGTGCAAATGGAACATTTGTTAACAGAGAACTTGTTGGAAAAGGGAAGAGGCTTCCACTGACTCACAACTCAGAAATTGCACTGTCTATACAGACCAATAAGGGTAACATATACCTTAAGAATATTCTTCATGTGTTGGCCAAGAGGTCATTTCTACATTGATTTGAATGTTTCTTGGGACCTGAGCTGCTTTATGAAGGGTGGTAAAACACAGCTAAGAATAGGTGTTTTAGGACTTACATAAAAATTAACCATATCCACATCAACTCTTTTTTCAGAAATCTGAAAAAGAAAAGTGAAAAGAAATTGCATCAGATAGGACCTTACTAAAGTATAAACTTTTATAATTGTTTTCCTATTTTTCAAACCTTTTGGGCTTTAGTAGCTGTGCATGTGATGGTGGGAACAGGGGAAACAGACTATTCAAGAAAAAGCTGACAACCCCCCAGATACGTAACCAGATGCTGCATAATAAATAGAAAATCCTCTTAAAAGTTAGTGGAGGTGGGCATTTATTTCTTTGTCTTTGCTTTTCTGCTGAGATGCTGTCTTCTTGATTATCTCTTCTCTTTGATCCCTTCTGGGACATTGACATTTTTCCCTGTTTTGTCCTTTAGTGTTAATTGGTTAAGGATTGTTGTGAATTTAATATCAAAATGTCATTTTTCAGAAATAAGATCACCTTGCTAAGCCATAGATGATGTAATTTATAGCATATATTTAATTTTTCTCTAGCAGGCAGCATTTTCTCATTTACTTTGTTGACTATAAAAGCTCAGGAAACATAGCTGTTATAAAAAAAATTTTAAGGTAATAATGGGGAAATGACCTCCACTTGTTTTCCCAGTGTTTGTATTTTCTGATCTTACGGTGGATGATCAGATGATGTTTCCTAGAGAAATCAGAGAGAAATATATCATGTCAAAGACTTTGGGAAGGTAAGCATCCTTCTTTCCTCAGTATTAAGGTTTAATTTGGTTACCACTGTCAATACCTTGTTCTGGAATTACTAATGTTAACTCAGCTGCTGTTGAAAAAAAAAAGAATGATAACACCTGAGTAAACATGAATTTTGCCTTTATCCCCCTAATTGGCTTGGAGTTTGAGGTTACAAATAATTTGTGAAAAACAGTTTTTGTTTTATTTTAGGTTTTTTTGTAGAAGATAATAAAGTCTGTAAATTCTTAACAAGTTTTTAAAGTTTGTATATTAATTTACTCAGTCACTGGCAGTAGAAGGAAGAGCTTTATGTCAGAATACAGCTTTCTAGGTCATCACTGCTGAGGTCTTGTCATATCTGTTCTTCAGATTTGTGTAGTCCTGTGTTGAGAGAACCCTTCCCTGAGTGCCTTTGAATGAAGGAAATGCTGATAGAGCTCATCTCTCATATTTGCCAGTACCCTTTGTGCAAGCCAAGTAATTGCTCCACATGTTTAATTCTGCAGTTTTGAATGAGTGGCCATTGACAGCACTTGCTATCTAAAGAGACTTCCTGACTATTGAGTGCTTCCTGAGAAGAGGCATATTCAGAAAGTTAGAAAGCAGCAGGTCCAAACTGTGTGTAATACAATGCTTTCATTTGCCTGTACTTGTTACACAGATTTTTGACAAGTATTTGTAAGCACTGACATAGCTGTGCTCTCATGTTAGTGGTGCCTGTGGAGAAGTCAAACTGGCATTTGAGAAGAGCACGTGTAATAAAGTTGCAGTGAAGATCATCAATAAACAGAAGTTTGTGGCAAGCGGCCTGAGAGAGGCAGTGAGTGATTTTGTTTGTCTGTCTTGGCCATTTTGCAGTGGTCCTGGAATACTTGGTATCTTCTCTGACTCCTCAGCTGTCTTCAACTAAAGAAAAACTCAGCATCTTCTGTATTTAATTTAAAAATGCCTTTTGATCTTGTAGCATCTACAGAATTCTGTAGGAAACACTTTCACTCTTTGACCATATTCTGTTAGGTTTGTGATTTGGGACTGTAAATGGGATGTATGCAGAGGATGGGATGTGTCTTATTCCAGAACAGCATTGTCTTACCCAATATGATATTTGATTCTTTTACTAGAATCCAGCTTTTAATATCAATACAGAAATTGAAATTTTGAAGAAAGTAGATCACGTGAGTGTTACTGTACATTTTTATTCATTTTTGCTCCCTACTGTATGTACTTGTGTAGTTCACTGACCTTAGTGTAGTAACTAAAGATCAATTTTATCTGTTCATAAATGTGCTAAACGAGGCATGTAATTTTTCTTGTAAATTATTGAAAGGATCTTTTTTTCTTCTTTTAAGTATACCACGTCTATGCAGATTTGGGGTTTTTAAATTTGAGAAGAAAACTTCACAGAAGTTTCAACCTGAACCACTGTTGTAGAAATCTTTCCTTGATGCAAGGTTTTGTAAATACTGCAAGAGAACCAAATACAAAGATTAGTTTTCACTGGCAATTTCTTGAATTTGTATCCCCTCTTTCTTCTGCACATTAAATACCCAAAATGTTGAGGGTATGGTAATTTGCACCTGGAAAAATAAGGATTGTGTTTATCAAAGTCCAGTGTTCTCTTTAGTCACTTGTGTTAGTTTGTGGCATGGCTGAAATACTAAAATAGGAACTTTAGGAATAGTTTTTACAAATTATTCTACTTTTTTGTGCGTCTTCATTTGTTTTCCCTTTTTTTGTGTTAGCCTTGCTTAATCAAGATCAAAAACTTCTTTGAAGCAGAAGATTACTATATTGTTTTGGAACTGTAAGTAAATTCTTTGAAAGTAACTGCATAAAATGAAATGTTTTTCACAGCCACAAAGAATGTGTGTAGTTCTGAACTGTGGGGGTTTTGTTTGTTTTATTTTGTTTTTCTTTTGCTGGCCTCCACTGTTCTCTGAAGCCTCTAAGATTAGGAGCAAGGATGACCAGGAGAGAAGTTGTCCTTCTATGCTTCGTAGGCTCTCAGTGCCTGGATATTCTTTTCTGTGCTGGTGTTGCAGATTGCTGCTACTTTTTTGATTTTTGAACTTTTAAGAGGAGGCTGATCAAAAATCATGTAACAACTCCCACCAAAGTCTCAGAAGACTGACCTTAACTCTGCAGTGCATGTGCCATGTTTAGGATGTGGCTCACTCATTTTCAGAAATATATCCTTTCTCTGTAGCCAGAATAGACAACTGTTTTGCTCTTTGTCTTGTCTAATGAGATGAATCTTTGGAAGTCATGCGCTGACTTCTCACTTGCATTTGTT
Source organism: Neodrepanis coruscans (assembly GCA_013400695.1). Taxonomy (NCBI): domain Eukaryota; kingdom Metazoa; phylum Chordata; class Aves; order Passeriformes; family Philepittidae; genus Neodrepanis; species Neodrepanis coruscans. The sequence goes on from VYZS01036494.1 coordinate 66,697, forward strand.
TTAGGATGGAAGGAGGAGAATTGTATGACAGAGTGTCAAGGCCAATCAAGATGAAAGAAGCTACTTGCAAGTTGTATTTTTATCAAATGCTGCTGGCAGTAAAGGTACATAATCGTGAATTCTACCAAGACAAAATATGGTTATGCATATGAATATCAGTAAGATGATTTTTTTTCTGTCACTTGTCATTTCTGAAACCCATTCAAGCAATCACCACAACATTCTTAGCAAATTAGTTTAACAAGAGAGAAATGGAAAACCTGAATTCCTACAAAGGCAACACAGAACTTGGGTCTTGCTTAGTGCTGTGCTTTTACTGAGGTGAAGTGTGACTTCCTAGAGAAAGGGAAGGCTGGAACACCTGGCCAGGTCTGCATGCTGAGCTTACACTGAGATTTGTCATTTGAAGCATAATGATTTCTAAGGTGTTTTTTGTTTCTTTGGGGTTTTGTTTTTTGTTTTGTTTTTGTAAGGGAGAGTGATAAGTTGGAGAGCTTTAAATATATGCCTGCTTTTTACACAGCCATTTCAGTTATCCTGCCATTGCCATGGGAAAAATTGTGAAGCTTATGTTTTTAAACAGGTTAATAGTCTGGTTTTCCTGAATTGTCTCTCTGTATATGTCTAGTACCTTCATGACAATGGAATTATACACCGAGATCTAAAGCCAGAAAATGTGCTGCTTTCATCTTCTGAAGAGACCTGTCTTATAAAAGTAAGCAAACTTACATTTCCTGTTAATAGAGAAATTTGGGAATATTCCTTCTCATTCTTCTTGATATTTTGTTAAACACAGCCAAGAAAATATTATGCAATTATTCATACAAACCATGAAGTAACTTAAAACATTGAAGTTTTTTTTTCCAAAATATTATTTTTACATTTGTGGATATTTCAATCCATTCACTGTGTATATAACTTCAAATCTCAATGCTTTTTTTCCCCAATTAAATGTAATTCTTGAATTACATACAACATTCCTACAAATGTCCAGGATGTATGATGACAGGGCTTTTTTTGTGTTTTGGTTTTTTTGATGGGGGGAGGAGGGTAGTTGGGTTGTGGATTTTCTTGTGGGTTTTTTTTTTTGTTTGTTTGTTTTTTGGGGTTTTTTCCCAGAGAAAGCATTGAATAGATTTGCATTCTACATTGCTTATTTTTCAAGTAATCTCTCTAAAGCAACACCACCTTTATTCTGTGGTTGCCCATTTACATCCAAATTTGAGAGTACTTTTTGCTAGTGTAAAACGTGATCCTCTATCATATCCTGTATCGTATTTCTCTCTCTTCCTTCTCCCCCATTCTCACTTACTACTGTTTGGGTAGCTTTTGTTCATAGTCATATTCTGGAACTGACTTGAAAGGAAGGAACTTAATGTTACCTCCTGATGTATGTCAACAATAAGATATGTTCTAGTACAGTCCATCCTAATATGTAATGTGGTGTTACCATTTTTAAATACAAGATTACAGATTTTGGACAATCCAAGATTCTTGGAGAAGCTTCTCTTATGAAAACATTATGTGGTACTCCCATGTATCTTGCTCCTGAGGTTCTAAATTCACTTGGGACTGCTGGATACAGCCGAGCTGTGGACTGCTGGAGTTTAGGAGTTATTCTTTTTGTATGGTAAGACATTGTGTAGATGTACCTACACTGGGCAGTCTTTGACATACGTGGCTTGCGACATGGCACCTTCAGTATCTATATGAGGAAGTGAAAGTGTATTTAAAACTTCACACTTGTGAAAACATGATGATAGCAGATGCTTTAAAATGTGTGATTTCAGTGTTTCCTTTGCTATGACAAAATCTGTGTTATTTAACTTGTTTTCTTTTACATAGCTTGTGTGGATATCCACCATTCAATGAACAAAATACTCAACTATCTCTGAAAGATCAAATCACTCGTGGAAAATACACGTTCATTGCAAAAGAATGGAAGCATGTGTCAGACATGGGTATGACTGCAGCACAGTGGGTAGCAGAGTATCAACCTTATTTCTTGTAGTTTTTGTTTTCCTTTTTCTTCCTTTCATCTATATTGTACATTGCATGTTGATATGTTTAGTTTTTAAAGTAGTATCTTGGGTTTTTTTAAGTTCATAGTTAAAGCATTAGAAAGAGCAGATACATCTTTATTGAAGAGATTTCTTTATAATAAATGCCATGTTTTCACAGTGTCTAGTAAGCAGCTTCCTAAGAAAATGAAAGTTTGAAATTATGTTAAGCATACATGTCTGTCTCTTCTTTCCCACCTTCCCAGATAGACAATCTGCTTTCCAAGACACCATAAACAGGAGACTAAATTAAGCTGTCGTTGCTTTTCCACAGTAATACTCTAGCTTTTAGGAAAGTGCTGACCTTCCTGTGCATGCTCAAAACATAAATTGTGGACATGCTCAATATATCTACTGGTAATTTTAGTATATTGAAGTGTTGAACCATGTGCATGTGAAGGAAAGATGGTTGCAGTCTGCAGCCCTCCCTGTGCATAGAGAAAAGTGATCTGTCCAGCTTGTATTTTTGGGCATTGTTCTGAAGGGGTATCAGGCACATTGTTGCACATAGCTTTGGTCTGGGCATATTTCAGGTAATGAATGTATTGATCATATGTCAACCATATGTCTCTTTATTATCTTAGCACTGGATCTTGTGAAGAAGCTGTTAGTAGTGGATCCAAGCAAACGTCTTACCACAGAACAAGCCTTAGAGCATCCTTGGCTTCAGGTAGGAATTGAATTTTAACTGAAATACAGCGAAGCTGTGTTGTTGGGGAGATAATTTGTTGATGTAAATTCAAAGGCAGTTCAATAGCCTGAACGCTGTGAAGTTTTGGTGATGCAGTGTAATTTGCTTTTGCAAGGAAGCAGGGAACACTGAATGCTGTTCCCCAGAGATGTAATGTGTGCCCGACTCTGCTTCTGTGGAGAAGGCCATAGAAGGGATACAATGGTGGGCAAAGAGAGCTTCAATTCTTTAGCTTCATGGCAGTAACAACTGTGATGTTAAGTCAGAGCTTAAGCCTGCTTGTCCATAGGTTGTCTCAGACAGGAGTCAGCAGAAGAACAACTGTCATTTGGTGATTCTTATGAAGCAGCAGAGGCCTCTAGCTTTGGTATTAAGCTGTTCCTCCCTGTACTCTGGTCCTGCTTCAATACCCTTTGTATGCTTCCATAACCTGCTCTGAATTCAATGGAAAATCCCATATCTCTGGAATATTTGTACAAAAAATAAAGCCCAGTCTGCATCTGTAGCTGTTCTGTGCTTTCAAAAATTTAGTTCCTGTAGAAAGACTATGAAAGTAGCATGGAGTAGTCTGCTCAATACCTTCTTTCAGTACAACCAGCAACTTCTGCATCCTTTCTGAGACACTTGTTCCCAGAACCCTTTCACATCTGAGAATTAAGATGTGATTTTTAGAGACCAAGTCTGACTGTGGTTCTGATAGGATGGACTTCTTTTAAGCATTGTAACGGAGTTCCACTTCCTCAGCTTGTTTGTGTGGGCAGGCAGTGCAGAGTTTGTTTCTGGCAAGTGTCCAGTACTCCTGTGTTCTAACTATGCTGAGTAAGTGTCACTGGTCTGGGAACCCTCTGAGTAGGAAGTGATGGTTTCCCTGAATCCTGTCACAGTCTAGTTAGGTTTATGGGGGGTAGTCTTTAAGTGGTCTTTTCTTAATTTTGGCACTCCAAAGGTGACCACTGGACCTATGAGCTTTCCTGAATATTTTTGCCTAAGGAGGTTGAAAAAAGTCACCCAGCCTGCCTCTGAGCCACAAAACAGCTCTACTCATGGACCACAGTGCTACTCCTGTTCCCCCACTGGGAACAGGTTGTGGTTTTAGATGCTTCAGTAAGAGCAAAAGAAACAGGGTGGAAGAAAAGGAGTATCCCCCAATGCTTAACAGCTGGCTGTCCTGTGGCAAAAATTGGATGTGAATGACTCTTTAAAAGAGATTAACTTGACTTTTTTCTGATGCCCAGCAGCATAACTCTTTTCCTGGCATTCCTGGTGTTTACTACTGTAGCTTTGTATGTAAATTCCATTACGAGTTAATCAGATATAGGTTCTTACATTTAAATTATAATTCTGAACAGAAAATGTTAATCAGAAACCATGCTACACTGATTTTAAGAATTGCTGGTGTGCATAATGGGGAAGGGGAAATAGTTAACTGATTTAGACAAGCTAAGGATTTGAGATATTTCAGGATGTAAACTGAAGTTTACATCCTGATTATATATTCCATTTAGGGGCACCTCTTACTTTTAAGCTTAGTTTTGGAGACAAGACAAAAAGTTACAGAAAACATCATATCCACAAATCCAGATGTCATCTAGCACTTAGCTGCTGTTCTTTGAACTGTTTCCCTTCAGGGGCTGTTACTAAGAGTATCAGGTGCTCATGGGTGATGTATACTGACTGCTTGGAAGGCCAACATCCAGCATGGTCAGTTCTAGATATCACACTCGTACAATACTACCACCAAAAGAGCTCCTGAGTCCTGTTACTGAGAGCAGTGAGGAGTTACTGGCTCCTCTCTCCCCCTTGTGTTGTCTGGAAGTATTGACTTTAGAACTGAGCAGGAAAACCCACATCCTCTGTGTGACCAGCTAATGCCTGATAGCCCTCTGCTGATGATTTTGGGTACACTAGGAAATTTTTCAGATATTAGAAGTAAGCATGTTCTCCAAACAGTATTTAATTTCTACAGATTTATTTAATCCAGTAGTGCTTTCAAATTAGTGTGTTCAATACATGTGCTGTTTACTCTGTTCTTTGCTTAAATCTACAACTTTAAAACTTAGGTTTAAGCAGCTCACTACTCAGTGGAAATGTCTTACCTGTATTTACCAGATACTTAATAAAACATTTCTCAAAAGCATATAAATAATTGATTGCTGTTTCTGCCTCTGAAAACTTCACTGAGGTCTTATGAGTGGGACAAGATTAGTTGGGTTGCATGCTGAAAAAAGGTGTTTGTTATATAAATTTTTATATTTTATTTATCTTACCCATTAACTCAAATGTAGCCACAGTCAAATGAGGTGATAATAGAAAAGAAAAACAAGTCAAAATTCTATGTAAAATAAAGTGGATGTTCACATCAAAGCCTTTTTTTAGCACTTAAGAACATAGTCAAACAAAAAAGGAGATACTGCAGTAGTCCATTACTTAGAAAAAGGGTTTCCTTCCCTGCCTTCACCCAAAAAACTTAGTTAAAACAGCTGAAATCTTTAGGAGCTCAATGGTCCTTATTTCTAATTGTCTCTATTAGTGAATGTCCTGTTGGCTTCTCTTGGAGTTTCCCAATTTTTGCTTTTCCCTTAAATATTCTATATACTACTTAGCTACTGTTTTTTCACCAGGATGAGGATATGAAGAGTACATTTCAACAGCTCCTTGTTCAGACACGCGGCAGCATGAATCCACCACAAACACCAAAAATGGTATGTGTAATAGATATTTGAAGAGTAATATTTGGTGCACAGAGAAATTAGATTTTTAAGTAACCCATAATAAGAAAATCAGTTAATTTTGAGACTTTAGAGAAACGTGCCCTTGCATTGTATGTGGCACCTTGCTGGTTATCTCTGCTTCCTGAAGAGCAGCAATGGACTTCCATGCTCCACCAACAATCGTTTAAATATATAGAAACAGTCTCCTAGGCTTTAAAGGATCCTTTAAAGGATTAATAGAATAAAATTGTTGAACATATATAATTTGATGGATTGAAGTCACTAATGTTTAGTATTCAAGAAAAATTCTCATGTTAGTGCAGTTTAGGATGGCATTATGCCATTCTTTACTGGATGCTAATTAGGAGAATTGTAAACAGCAGCTGTTTCAAGCTGGGAGCAATGTCTTATATTAGAAAGTTCAAATATAATTAGATGGATATTGGTAAAGAAACGTGGGTTAGTCATGCTGGTTTTTTGGTCACAGAAAGGAGACACTGGCCAATACCTGTAGTTCTGGAGCAAGCAGAACAGTCAGGCTCTGTCTTACCTGTTTCTTGTAGCCACCCTGCTGTGTCTTTCTTTTAGCCAACCACAACAAGAAAGCGTCTCCATGAAAATGAGGAAGAATCTGGCTCTTCTAAGCGTACTGTCCCTTCTACATCATTTCAGAACATGAGGTGAAAAAGAAGAGAAAGTGACTTTTGCCAATGACAGCTTTTTTTTTATGGAAAGCAGATTTTTTTATTTAAGAGAAATCTTAATAATAGAATAACTGTTGAAGATGCAATTTCCAAATAAAAGTAACTTTCTAAGACTGAAGTGACTGTTGTGCATGCATGATACTCTGCACAAATAATCCTATTCTAGTCCATCCAGCTGTCTGACTCAATTATCAGAAAAACTAAATTGAATTACTAACCATTTTTAGGCTAGCTTCATCCTCACATTCTTTGTTTCTTCTCTTCCAATTTCTAGGCTAGGCATGGCAATAATGCTTAGTCCTCACAAATGAAAAAGGAATTCTGCAGAGCTTTTGCCCGAGTTACCTGACACAATGCTGCCCAGAGACTTCTGAGGACACTTAAGGCTATTCAATTTGGATATAAAGCTACTGATGGAGCTTGAGGTAGCCTGAGCATCAGGTGAAGCTCCATGATAAATGTTGGGCTGGGCACACTCACCCTGTAGTGCTAGAGGAAGGAGCTGTTTGCCTTCCAAAGCAAGAGTTACCAACTGCATGGTGTTTCTAATATGTGTATACTATGTTTATTTCCCAGAGGAGGGATGACTGAGAGGAAACATAAAAACAAGTGAAGAAAGGAAGATGTGTAAGTTCCTGCCAGGGAAGAACTAGGTAATGAACTCTTAGAGAAACAGTTTTTAACTTCCTTCCCTGTTAAATGAAATATTTTAACTGTGTGCCTCTTACTAAAGGAATATTAATTTCATTATTGACTGAGAGAACAGTTTAGTAACTGTTCTCACACAGGCATCTTCTGGTTAAAGGCATCTACTCTAAGTTCATTTGGAAAGAATAAAATATAATATGTTATGTAATAAACCTATGTCAGGTAGAAATATGACATTCACGAGATGGATTTTCCCATGTGCCATTCTTGTGTGTTTTGATAAATTTGATATTAACCGTTGCTAATGAGAAAACACCAATTCTTATACATTGATATCTTAATGAATCAGATGGAGAAACATCCATGGGCATCTGAATGGAAACAGTATTACTGCTTCCAATCCACTGCAAGTACACTGAGATGCTAGAACAGAGAAAAAGTCGTATCTGTCCTTGAGAATGTGCCCTTTCTGGTGCACACCTGTGACAGACTGGCATATCCTCAGAGAGTTCTGGTGCCATTTGCAGATAAAAGAAACATAAAGGATGTGGTATGTTTTGGCTAGGTTTGTGTTCTGGTGTACTGCAAAAGCCAGTAACTTTGGGCTTTGGTTACCTGTGACTTTAAAAAGACATCCGTCGTTGCCGATGAGAAGATAATTCCTTAGTTCCTGGTTATAGTGTAAATTTCACTGCAGTTGGTCTTTACATAGATATAGAAGATGGCTGTAATTTATTCCTCCATCTTTTTTTACATGCCACAGTTGGTAGATAATTTGTAACGGCTCTGTGTGGATCCTTTCCTTGGGTCCTGACCAAGACCTGCTTTTCAATGATGTCTTAATTTTGGTCTTGCTCATGAAAGACACTGGTGGTGTCACTGGTGACCAGTGTAACCACCTGTGGTGCGATGGGAGCCCCGCTGACCCTCGGGCTGCCGCTGCCTTTGGGTCCCCCACCTGTACAGCGAGGCTGGAGCTGTGTCCTCCGTGCGGACGGGGCTCAGCCGTGTCCACTGCTCGTCCGGGGTGGCCTTCGCTGCCGGGCTCGGCCGCTGGGCCGTCCCGCGGGGCCNCGTTTGGTCCCGCGGGGTGGCGGAGGGGCCGGGCCTGGGGCCGGCCGGGTGTCCCGAACGCCGGAGCGGGACCCGCGCGGGCAGAGCGCTCCGTGTCGCTGTGGGCATTGTGCTCGCTCTGCGCGCCCCGATACGCAAAGCCCAAACTTACCTCGTTAAAATCTCCGAAGTTTGACGGTGAATGTGTCAAGTGTACTTCGCAGCACTGCAGAGCAACTTACTCCGCTGCAGTGGCACAGACACGCGTTCTCAAGCCGGCTGTGCCTCGACTGTGCACACCAGCCGCGGGGGAATAGTCACGAACTCGATTATAAGAGCTTTGTTACCAACAGAGCTTGGATTCTGGAGATGGGATTCAATTATTGTATCTTAGATGACAGCAAATGCCATGGATGTGGCTGTGCCCATGCACTGGAACACTGATGATCGCTGGTGATCGAGGGTGAGCGGTGCTATCCCCGTTAGCAGCCCACTCCTGTAGGTTGGTGTTGCAGCCATAGGGATGCCTCTGGTTGTCCCAGTGAAGAGACCTGCATGCCTATACCTTCTTGTCCTTCCTCTTCTTGAAGCTGTTCATATTTATTTTTGGTTGGACTTGTCTCCTGTACTTTCTTCTTGTGTGGAACAAGAGCTCTTCAGGTGCTTTATAGGCTTTTTGAAAAGATTTTATTGATGAATGGATGAGTGGCTGTACCATGAACGTTAGAAGATTTTTGTCAGCAGTCAGGTTCTGTTTTTGGGAGGGAGGTGTTGTCTGGTCTAAACACACAGGCAGATGTTCTTGGAGGTTCTAGGTCATATTGATATGTTGCCTGTTGCCTAATGCAATTACTACACAATTCTCAACTGCCTTGTGATCAGAGTTGGACAAAGATGTTCTTGCTGAGTTCTTGAGGGTCCTTGGGAGAGAGTAAGGTTTGCATGACAGAAATAGTTACTGACTACAAAGGACTGGCTGAGAGAAGTATGGAATGAAGAAAGGGGAAGGTGGCTCTGCCAATGATGACTGTTCTGTTGTTAAAATAAATTGTATGTCCCACTAATTTCTGTGAGTATACCTGCTTTCAAAAACTCATCCTTCCCTTCCCATTTAAGAATAATTTGCAGCTGCAGGTAACTGGGTGTAGAGGTTTGTGAGCAGCTGTACCAGTGCAAGTTCATTGTTTTGAAGAGGATTTATACATTTTTCCATAGTTTGTGCATGCATGTGCTTCTGTATGGTCTGCACATCAAACTTCAGATGGACCAGCATCATCTCCACATTCACACCCCACCTGTTCAGAGAACCGTCTTTACGTGGCAGCTATGCTTAGTGCTCTAGAATCAAATAGTGTGGCTCAGGAGGAAAACACTTTTGTACAGAGTACAGCATGTGTAAGCAGACTACAGCTGCTCTTGTGTGTAGAAGACATCCTTCATAGAGAAGGATATGTTTTGTAAGGCTTTTTTCTGTTACTTTTTTACCCCCCAAAAGAGATATCAATAGATAAACAGTTTACTCTTTCAAGGATCTGATTCTGAATTCATAGGACTTTTGCAGCAGTGCTGGTGGCTTTAATTTCTGCTGTACAGTTTGTGACAGTTTGATCTTTTTTTTTCCGTTTTTTGAGTAGCATTTCCTAACACTAAAATATAATTTCTCCCTTTGTCCCTCCCAGATTTCTTTCTTTGGATCAAAATCTCTTGGAAGAAAAAGTCCTGACAGTCCCATGTTAAGCAAAGCTGAATTTGTGGAGAAGGTTCGGCAGAGCAACCAGGCTTGTCATGACGGCGATTTCCACACGGCCATCGTGCTGTACAACGAGGCCTTGGAGGTGGATCCCCAGAACTGCATCCTCTACAGCAACCGCTCTGCAGCCTACATGAAAATCCAGCAGTATGACAAGGCCCTGGATGATGCCATCAAAGCACGACTTCTGAATCCCAAGTGGCCAAAGGTAAAGGAAGCTTATTTGTCTTCTGGGAAAGGAGCACCTCCTGTGGGATTGCACCTAGTGCATACATTTCTGTACTAAAGTCTGCTGTTGCTGAAAGTTCCGGATAATAATATATTTTTGTGTTTAAAATTTGTTTGACTTGAGTTACTTGTTGGGTATTAAACAGTTTTCTGAGTAAATACACTGTTCCCCAGTGGGAGTATGCTACTATTTTACTGTTCTAACCCAGCATGGTTTCTGGGTTGTGAATACTGGACATCTGTTTTCATGTTTAATGTAGTCGTCATTCATCGCCATCCAGGAACATATGGTTGCAAAACTTTGAGAGGTATCATGGAGAATCTTATTAGTAACGGAGTGATAAGGCCTCTCAAAATAGTGTTCAAAGCGTGTTTGTGTGCAGTGTATTTTGGATAAACGTTTGAAGAAATATGTATCTTGGCATTCTCAGTAAGACCTGAGTATGCAAGGAAATGTTTGTAAGGGGTAAATGATGTTGGTTGCCTCTCCCTTCTGGGCTTGCTTCCCACCAGCTGCCATTGATTGCTCCAGTAGCTTGGCCAGCCTGGGGCCAGCCTTTTACATGCTAGTTGATTTTAGCAGCTTCTGCTCCAGGTTCCATTTCTCCTGTCAATCCCTCAGGCACCCTTACTAGACACTTTAGCTAAAGATGTGGTTTAAGAGCAGACTCATCACCCAGGTTCCTCTTCTCAGCAATTAGAGCAGGTAGCAAGCCTGATGCTCTCCACCAGTTGGGCTTCAAAATATTGAAGTTGTTTTCTTTTATTTCAAAGCAGATCACTCCAAGTCTTATATTTTTATTTGCATTTGTTTATTGGCTTCTAGAAAAGCATTTTCATAGGCTTCCTTAAGACTTGAATCAGTCCACATAAGAAGAAGCTCCTGCTTTGGTGGGGAGTTGATTTATAATCTTCTAAGTTGTGTTGCTGTTGAGTGGGTTTGTTTTGTGATGATGGGTTTTGCTTGCTTTTTTATTTGTTTGGTTTGGATTGGTTTTGATTTTGGTTATTAACTGGTTTGTATTACTGAATCTTATAAAAGATTTTGCATATCTTTGCAAATAAGTATGTATTTGCAAGTATAAAGGACTGTGTTTAAAAAAAAGGAAATTTCATTACTGTCATGGAACTCTAGCTATCCAGGAGTACACTGAGCACAGGGTGTCTGTGCTCAGTGCTGTATCCTGGTCCTGGCAGTGATTTACTGTAGAGCTGAATTAGATGAAAAGTTATGAAAAAGTTTCATAAAAGAATATTTTCAAAATGTCAGTCACAGAAGTATAACAACCTTTGAAATTGTCATTGTGGATCAAACTAGAAAATAAGATGGAAAAGATTTATGAGCTAAAAGGCTATCTGTGTTAAAGAAGGCATTGTTAACAGTCTGTTAAATACAGAAATAAGAGACTATGTATTGATATGATGCAGTACTAAGGTGAAATATTTTAAAAATGCCCAAAGTATTCTCTCATAAAACTGGCTGGGAGTGTGGCTTGGCTTTGGTTAGAAAGGAGCCATCGTGCTACCACAGTAATTGAGATAATGAAAACCCACAGCTGAGTGGATTATTTTTTATCCTGTGTGTCATTCCACTGGAGTTGTGATTTTCACACTCTTCTACATAGTACTTCCCTTTTCCTTTGAATTGTTTCCACAAATCATCTGCAGAGACTTATGTTTAGAAGAGAATGAAAAAATTCCCCAAGCTCTGATTGTCATTAATTTGTCAGCTCCACAGTGAGGGTGACTGTTGGCTTAAGACATCTATTTCTACAAACTGAGGCCACTCACTGCCACTGTCTTCAGTCTGCATAATGAATTTTTGTTAGTTTGGTGAGGACTGGTTGCTTTTGTTGCTGAATCTAACTGCCAGTCTCATCCCAGGAGGGGTTCTTCAGTCAATGTTCCTTTTCAAGCTCTCTCTGTCTTGTTTCTTCCCTTGTGAATTTGTTAATTTCTCTTCACATACTCGTTCTTGGTGAGTGTCCATATTTTTTCTCAGTTTTCCTCATTTTCCAAATAATTTGTTTAATTTTTCAGAATTCCTTCCTCCCTCCCTCCCTCCCTCTTTTCCTTCTTTCCTTCTTTCTTTCATATATATGATGAGCAAGGGCATTTTTGGTGCAAATCTCTGTGAAATTATTTTTCTGAAGATAGAATTGTAATTGAATCTCACTTTTAGGATTTTTGGCATGGTTTTTATCTTGAATGTCACTAGAGAGCTTACCTTTTGTTCCTGAAAATGCCATGATACTCTGAGAGGGATGTTTTGTAAGGGGACAACATCATTGTTACAGCTGTGCTGATGAGACCCACTTCAGTGATAAAATATTGGTTGGACAGGCTTAAAATTCCTACTGGTGACAGAAGAGAGATTACTGCTACCATAAATTCTGTCTCTGCACTTGCAGTTATTTAACAGGGTAACTACATTGACAGTTTCAATGAAAATACTAGGTAGGATACATGGAACTGAAATACTGAAGTCCATTGATAATACTTTCCTCTTAAAAAATAATTGATGTTAATTCTATTCCTGAAAATGCCAGCAAGGGCAAGGAAATGGTTCAGTTTGTTAATTAGCCAGAAGAGGGAGCTTAGCAGGGATAGCTAAGGTATCTGGTATGAAAGGCCTAAGTTTTAAATACAGAACATGACTTCCTTTCACTTATGAAGTTGAAAAATTGATTTGAATGCAGATTTTTTGAGATTTGAACTACTGAATGTAAATCTGTTTCTTTTCCTCCTTTATCTTGGGTAATTTGTTAATTCTTACTTTTTTTTTAATTATCAGCATTTACAATGCTAATGGGAAATACCACAATTTTGCATGTGTTTGAAATAAATGTATTTTCTCTCTTAACCTAGGCCAATGCATTAAGCTGATTTTTTCTTCAAAGGATAAACAAAAAATACTGTGAAACAAAGCTGTGAAATGAGACAGTGTAGGACGTGGTTATTCTTGCTTTCATGCTTTCAAACACAGTTGTGTCTAACTTTAAATTTTCATACCTCTTACATTAATTTTCATACAACTTATATTTCCAGTTAAGGTCTTAAGTTCTCATCTCCCAGATATATTTTTTTAAAATATTTTTGAGTCCTGCAAAATCTGTGCAGTTTTCCTTGAAAGTAACAGAGCTTTGTTCTCCTTTCTGACCTGGGCACACTGCTGTGCCATGTTCCCAATGAGCAGCCCTAAGAGAGATTGCTCCCACTGCAGTTAGTGCTTGTCAACTTCAGTTTAAAAAAATCTGTATCAGAAAGTCGTTCTCTTAACATCTCCACCCCCAAATATGTCTTTAAAGCATTCATTAATGTGGAGGAATAAGCAAGTTTGTTCATACAAATGCATCTGCTTATCTCTAGACATAAACAATAAAAAAGTGATTGCAGGCAGAAACAGCAGATCTCTTGCAGACAAGAATTATTCACTGTGTGTAGCTGGAAAATGTTTATTACAACAGAATATAAACCTGTTCTTAGGGTTTGTCTGAGAGGACTGGCTTGTGAAAAACATTTGAAAAACAGCTCGTGTATAGATCACTGAGAAATGGAAAGATAACAGAATATTTCAGGAATTGTGTGTTGGGAATACCCTAGAGGCAAATCAGGTCCGGCTTGTTTTGTTCTTTGATTTCCCACTGAACTGTTTTCTTTGTTTTGCTGTTGATCATACTGTAGAAAATTTTCATTTTATTTCCATTCACAGCTGTGCAGCCTTAGGCCTGGTATATGAAAATGGAGGGATATATATTCTGTCACTGACATCTAAACAGTCTCTTCTTGCTGATTTTGAGATATTTTTAAATCTTCACATTATAGGAAAGATATGCTGCAGCTTAAATGGTTTAAATTTCTGCCTAATTCTGTGCTAAAATGTGGATTTCACTACCAGGTCGAGTGCTGGTCTCAGTGCTATGACAGCTAACACAGAGGTACAAATGGCCTCCTGCTACTGAACAATTAATTGGGTTTTGGCATTGATTTATTGTCTTAATCTCCCAACAGAAAAGTTGTTCGTTAACAGGAGATGAAATGACTTTGTCAGACTTGAATACATTTGGCTAATAGGACATTCATAACCAAGTTAAATGGGAGCAAGGATCACAAGATGGATGTTTTCAGCTCTCTGAGGAGTACCTTGGTTTTGATTTCTTTGTCCAGTGTGAGTAGAAGGATGGTGACTGCACCATTTAGTGACGCTGCTGTTTGAAACCACAGGGACTGGTGTTTGAGGAGCAGTTCCCTGAAAAGCACAGTGGTTACTGAATGAGAGGGGGCCAAGCTAGCAAACAGATTTGAAGATTGAGGTTCAGTAATAGTCTGTGATTATTGCAACTGTTCAAACCACTCAGCAGGGAAAATGTTCTTTCTTGAAACAGGGCCACCTTTTCATATCAGCCTCTTTTAGAGCTGCAACCCCTTCTAGAAAAAAGATGAATAGTCTGGAGAATGTAGCTGATGCAAAAGGAATGTCCCATGCATATGTAATCTGAAACTAAGGAGGAAGAATCACACCACTTTTCATTAGGCACAAGTTTCTCTTATGGTCATTGTCTCTCTTAATTTAAAATTAATTGTCTCAATTTGAAAATGTGGCTTTATATGTGTAGATGGAAAAGAAATTTGAAAGAACAGAAAGAAGAGGGATTGTGTGCCATGAGGCCTTTGGGTTTTTGCAGTGCAGGAGGGGTTTAGATGTTGTCATCTAACTACAGGGAATTCAGGAGAAGAGCTTGCACTGGTATTTTGTTAAGTGACTCCAGCTGTCGGTCATGTGACCAGGCCTTTTGCAGGAAAAGGGGCACTTGGTCCTTCTGCACTTCTGACTGCTGCCCATCTTTACAGACATACCCTCATGTGCTCCAGCAATCCACAGCGACCTCAGGGTTTCTCAGTGAATTGCAAGCAGAGTGCCCACCCTCAGTCGAATGTAAAACTTTTGAGCAAAGAATGTGACTTGACCACATAACTTTTTTCATGAATAGGCCTCTTGTTTTTAATTTGATGAGCAAGGAACTTTCCAGTCCTGTCCTCCAGCTTAAAATCTGTCTTTAATTTGCATTCCAGTTTTTCAGACATAAAACCGTTGAACAGACTTTTCTGACTTTGCTAGAACTTGCTGTGTTACGTTATTGTGAGATTTGTGCATTTGTTCCTGTCTTTTTGTGTCGCAGAATCAGAGCAGAGTCACAATTGTCTGGGACCCCTGGAGATTATGTCATGCTGCCCCCACTGCTGAGCACAGCGTTAGCTACAGCAGATGGTCCAGGACACTGCCTAGCTGGGTTTTGAACACCTCCAGGGATGGAAGCTCCACAACCTCCCTGGAGGATGCAGCTGTTCAGTGATAACTGGTGTTAGTGCAGAGCTCGTGCAGGTCTGAGGGCAGCACAGTGGCACAGGCCCTGCTGACCCTTGTGTTCACAGAGCTGGCCTTGAGCAGGACATCGTGCTGGCGTGGCCGTGTGGCTCTGGGGTCTGGGCCTGGCACAGCTGCACACCCTCTCTGCAGGCTTTGGAAGGCCGGGAACGGAGTCTGTGAAATGTTGTTTAATCCAGGAGTCAGGTCCCAGTCATAGCATCATCCTTTTCTCTGTGTCAGGTGTTTTTGCAATCAGATATTAAATAATGAGCATCATGTAGTACTTTGACAGTTTTATGGAGTTAATGTTTTTCCCAATACTTAAGTTCACTGGAGAATTATTCTGTTACCTTCTGTGTACCAGAAGTGGTGGTTATGGCATTGCTCAGGGGAAAGCTGCTGTGCAGATAAACTGTATGGGTTCTCCTTTACCTAAATTCTTAAAATTGCAGAGCAGTAGCAGTACAACATGGGAGTGGTGGGTGGAGACAGACTGGATGGACGTCGCTATAGTTATGTCATACTAAAAACACATATTTTCATGTGTAAGGGTTGTCTTTCTTAGACAAATATACAGGAAAAATTGCTCTTTTCTAAGAAATTGACTTACTGCCTTAGAATTTGAAAACCTTACAGAGGTACTTGGGTCTCAGCATTCAACAAATGAACACAAATTTTCCAAGCATTTTCTATAGGATTTTATTATTCCTTTCTTTGATTACTGGAACCCTTTTGTATATGGAATAAAGCAACTTAACATTTTCTTTTATGGAGTTGAACTGCTATTTGTCTACTTAGTCTAAATGCTGTAATATAAATTACTGTCCTGGAAGGTGCTACTTTCTTTACTCCACCACTGGAGTTTCTTGCCACTGGAACTGGTTATACTGCTACACAGGAATAGTATAGAGGTTTTTATTCTTCATATATCTTCATATATCCAAAGCACAAATGCAGAAATAATTCTCAGTTTCAGAAATGAGGCTTGGTCTGCCACTTTGTGGTAGTTAACAAAATGCATTGTTACCTGCTCATTGAGATTTTGCTCATTGCAACTGGGTAGCATTTTAAGAAATTTGGACTATCTTCATTTATTTACACAGTATGGATTTTGTACCCCATAGTTTCAGACTAAAACCTTGATGTGCAGTGTTACCTCTTTTTCTCATCTTCCCAAAACCTGAGGAGTTGGTTGCCAGATGCTTTTTATGATCAGTTTTCAGCTCTTTGATGATTGTTTTTTCAATTTTATTATTCTTAAAAATGAGATATATATTCCTTACTTTTACTCAGCATACAGTGATTGGATTTCCTTATCTTGGAGATTAATTTCTTTGCTAATATTGTAGTGGTGACTAAGTCTGAAGTTGGGGAACTGTGGAGGGTTGGAGTGGTGTGTGGAGTAATGAGTGAAGTACATGAGAGGGCGCTCTGTGCTCGGGGCTGCAGCGGGACTGGGATCTCATTCCAGCTGTGTGCAGGTATTCACGGTTTTTAGATACTTCTAAATAGTAATTGGTTAATTTCTTTCACAGTCTGTGCTGTTCATGCTGCCGTCTCTGTGTGTGTGACATCAGGCTGGGATGGCTGACACGGCAGTGCTCACAGAGCTGCTCCTGGGGCTGCAGGGAGTGTTACTGATTCTCAGCAGCAGCAAGAGAGTGGCTGTTCTGGGCTGTGGTCTGCTGCACACTCGTGTTATTCAAACACATTTGGGTTTCTTTGCATTTTAATTGTTTGCTGTATTTTTGCTAGCCCAGTATCTATACTCCTCTTACTCCCATTTATTTTTCCTTTTGCTACATTTATGTTATGTGCTGCTGTGATTAATCAAATCACCCACAACCATGTCTCATATGTTTTTGGTTTTGTTGTGCAGCAAATGGTTGTGTTTTATTAGGGTTTGCTATCCTGGATTCATCCCAGCTCTCTGAATTTATGCTGTAGTTCTGGTTGCCCAAGGACCAGAATTTGAGTAGCCCAGGGGAGACTGTGTAAGATGTTGTGGGTTATAAGGACTGCAGCAAGCCCTCTTCTTTGAGAGCTGCACAGAGGTGACTGTGGCAATAAAGAACGGGAGGGGATTCGAGTGGATTCAAAGATGCTGGACCTGTTTTTTCTGTAAAAGGCAAGAATGTTCTTGGAAATCTGCATTTCTTATTTGGTTGTACAGGCTGATACATCATGGCATGTCTGGGCTTTACTAGAACCTCAGCCAGTCTCTGAGGAAACTAAACAGAGAGTTTGGGAGAACAAGAAAATACAAAAAATGGAGATAGTGTGAAATTGCCTCGATTAACAAGTCAGTGGGAAGCACTCAGGGATACCATTTACACAGGGTGCTGTGCTGTGCCAAGGGCAAGAACACCCAACCAATTAGCGAGGGCCTTGCTGAGAGCTGCCTGACAGCTGGAGATACGTCCATGGCTTAGTGTTGTGCCTGCCTGGTCCCTCAGTGCCAGCGAGGGCTTGTTCAGGTCTCACTGCTCCTGCCACCTCTGCTCCCTGTAGCCAGGTCAGATGGGAGGTGTCTGTGGTCACTACAAGTAGGAAATACAGCACAGGGATAATGGATGCATTAAGCACAGGCATTTTCTGAGACAGGAGCATGATGGCAGTTCAGACTAATGGAAACAGCAAAACGAGTTGTAGCAATTGTTTTTATTTCTATAAACCTATTGCTCTCTCAGTCACTTCATTTGTTTCTGAGGGCACTGAGGTCTGAACTGTTGGACAAAGCAGGTGACATTTCGCTTGTGCCACAAGCATCTTTGTACATGATTTCTCCTGCTCAAAAGGGAAAATTATAAAGCCCCTTCTCTTATATGGGACAACAGAAATAAATTACAAATAGTTTGCCTAATAGAGCATTTGCCCCATAAGTTTAAAAGAAAGTTTGAACAATACTGTCATTTCTGTCATATAGTGAATAGACACGCTAATTTCAGATTTATTTTCTGAAATTAAGTTAGTTTTGAACTCTTTCCTTCTTTCAGTCTGGAATGTCAAGTTTTTGTTCTGGAAGTCAAACAACCAAATTTCTCTAGAAGTTATTAGAAGTCCTTCATAAATACGAGATTTTTATGCTCTTTAGTACAGTTATTTTTGTAATTTCTGATGACTTTTCCAGAAGCTGGCAGTGGTATGCAAATTTCTGTATTGCTGTTTTCATTCTAAAGCTGTTGAGGAGCCAGCTCACAGAAATAATAGGTCATATGAATATTGATGTAGATAAAAATGTGTAATAGAGGCATCCTTTTCCTTGGTATCCAGTATTTGAGACTGTTCTCCCCAGGCCATGTATCTGATGGGTTTTGTTCATTTTGCCAGGGGCAGTGGTCAGAGACCTTGTGCTTGATAGGCCTGTAAATGAAAACTGTTCCTTTGGTTTTTCTTGTGTTAGAACTAATACAGTGCCCACTTCCCCTAGTGGAAAACCTATTTTTTGTTTGGACAAATGTTGAATTTATGGTATTATGATTAATTTTTAATGAACTTCTTCAAAGATGTATTCTAAGCCCTAAATATTCTGGATGCTAACAAAGGGAGAATGTACTTTGGTGAAGCCTTTGTTAACAGAAGCTCATCTCATGTGGGAAGTGGAAAGAAATCTTGAAACAGTGCATTAAATATGTACTTTGGGCGTGTTTTTCTGTCCTTTTTCAGGGTGTAAAAAGAGGTTTAATTTTTGCCATGGGTTATGTAGTCTGTATTTTACTCACTGCAGGTATTTGCTTGCAGGCTTTTGTCCTTCACAAACAAAACACAAAAAGCACAGTGCAAGACATAGCAGAGAGGGAAATGTGAGTTATACAAAATACTTTAGCAGGATGATTTTATGAACTGCTGTCCTCACAGGCACGAGCACACACGTATCACAGAACCATAGAATTGTGTGTAACCTTCTGCCTCTTTGAAAGCCTGTTCCCTCTAACTGGTAGAAGGTGTTGTCTTCCATGAAAAGTGCTGTGTGGGATCAGACTGAAAGGCCACGTTGTGGGTGTGGGATGTTTAAGGAAGCAGGGTCTGTGAGGAGTGTTCTCCTAGCAGGCATGTCTGACAGCTCTCAGAGATCCAGGGCTTTCTGTCCTGGAGGTTGCACCTGAGCTGTTGTATCTCCGTTACCTCTGATGGACTTCTCAGGAACTGTATTTCTAAGCCCGTTTGTCCTGTAAGAACCATAACATCTATTTCATGGTTTTTCTAAATGTGCGAAAATGCTAGTAAAACATGGTTTTATTTCTGTTACCATGGTAACAGTGCAGTTGTGTTTGCTGGACAGCTCCCCCGTGAGTTGGGCAGAACGTGGCTGGGTCCTGCCTTGCTCTGTTGCACTTTTTGGAATAACTCAGGACAGAAATTCTGGACAGATTCTCTAATTTTTATTTTCTTGTTATTTTTTTCTTGGGTCGTGATTCAGTCTTCATTGGTCCAAAATACAAAGTAATAGTTCTCTTTTGCTTTTCCTTTACCAGATGAGTAGGAGCTGGAAAACAGTCTAATATTAGATTTTGTTGTGGATTTAACCTTTAGCCTCCCTCAGTTATCACACAGGAATATCTGTAAGCTTCTTGATTAGCTTTTGGTTTTCATTGCTTGGGCATCTTGTTTTGGCTGTGGTACCTCTCCTGCAGTAAGACACAGTGTTACTGGAGGCTTGTAGTCACTAATGGTGATTTATTTTAATGACAGTTACCCTGAATCCTCTCTCATGCCTTTAGAGATATGTGTCAAGCTTCAAGACCTCTTACTCATTTAAAGCTTTGCTGGGAACATGGACTGGTAGTCTCACTCCAGAGAATTCAGATGTGTGATGTGCTCATGTTTATTTTATGGTGATACGTCTTGTTGAGTTGCCATTGTTACCAGGCTGTGCAAGGAAATTACTTTTTATCACGAGTAGAGTGGATAGGAAATGCATGCAACTGTATTTCAGGGAGTAAATTTTTCATGATTATAGCCCATGGGTACTAAATAAAAAATGTCAGCTTCTTGGATTTGGTTGCACTATAAAAGTATGCCTAGAAATAATGGCTTCTGTGACCATTTGGGACAGGACAGCTATGGCACTGAGCCCTCCTAGGCTTAAAGCAGAAAATATGTGCACTTAACTCAGAGGGAAATGTTTTGTATTGCAAGGTACAGTTACTGATGCTTTGGAAAGCTGTAATGGAATAGGGAATGCAGCAGAAAAGGAACATGAGTAAGAGAAGTGTGTATAGTAAACATAGCTTTTTAAAGAGCCTAAATTAGTGTTCCAGTGAACAAAAAAGAAATCAGTTGCCTGTATGATTTCATGCCCTCCCACATTTGTTCTGCTTGATCTCACACTTGGGCTGCTACACAGAGGGAGGGTACAGATCCTGGAGTCTGCAGAGAGAGCAGCAGTGAGCATTGAGCTCTTAGTTAATGATCTAAACCAGCAACTCAGTCCTGGCTCAGACACATCCATTGTCTCTCATGCTCTCACACAATTTCTCCTCCCAAATACTAATGCTTTTGTTCTTTTTTCTTCTGTGTCTCCACACAAAATTGTGCTTAAACTAGACAAAAAATCACAGAAAAGGAAATTTTTTGTTGGTAATTTAGAGTATTCAGTACTGTTAAGTGCAGTGATAAATCATATCTGGAACTATAAATATTTTTAGGGATTTGTAAATACGTTGCACATTGTGTTGGTTTTGCTTGGTGCTTAATAAAAATAGGGAAATTTTAAATTTGTATGAAAATAACCATCTGTATTTCATTAATTAAAATTTTACTGTTGCTTCTGAGAATTCATGTTTTATAAAATCACACTATAGAACAGAAAAGAGCAACTTGAATGTAGCAGATCTACAACTCTCCATTCTGTTAATATCAGAAGAAGTCAGTTTTGCCAGGAAGGTCAGTATGGTGAGCTGGCTGGGCTTTCAGATGTGGAGGCCTCTCAAGGGCTTTTATGCACATTTAACTGAATTTTTGCTTTCTATCACAGTAAAGAAGGTGGTGTTTATGTTTTGGTGCCTCTGAGAGTGTCTCCATGTATTGCTACAACTCCCTAGGATCCTGCCAGTACCACACACAGGAAGTTTGTTACCCAGTTATTTCCCCTACTTTGGAGTTGCCCCAGTCCCTGTGTGTCTGAAGGAAACCTTTAGCCCCCTCAGCTGAGTCAAGGCCAAAGGGTAGTTGGTAACCAATGCACTTGTTAGGGCTGCAGAAGTGAACCAGCAGCATTGTTTGAATATTCACACTTTCAATACTG
This sequence comes from Neodrepanis coruscans, assembly GCA_013400695.1. Taxonomy (NCBI): domain Eukaryota; kingdom Metazoa; phylum Chordata; class Aves; order Passeriformes; family Philepittidae; genus Neodrepanis; species Neodrepanis coruscans. The sequence goes on from VYZS01036494.1 coordinate 88,157, forward strand.
TGTAGCCTTCAGGTTTAGCCTGACATTGTATTGGAGAAACCAGCTCTGAAGGTGAGTTACTCACAGTTGTGTGGGAACTTCATCTACTGCTTTTTAATGAGGTGGCAATAATAAGGATGGAGAAACACATACACTTTGTGATCCGGAGGTTACAAGGATTTTATTGCTGGTAATAAAATGGGAGAAAATGTAGGAACCAGGTACAAGAAAATTTTTTTACTCTTGAAATATTTCCCAACTGCTCAATATCTTAAGAACCCTTAAATATCTAGCAAGTTTTTATTTTGCCTGAAAACAAATAGAGACTATGAGTATTTCTCCATTAATGTAGAGAAAGCTAAATTTGCAGTCAAGAATTTGAGCAGATGTCCAAAACAACTGGTTTTTATGACATAAAACACCCCCAGTCACTTGCACCAACAAAAGTTGTTTTGTTTTTTATTCTCTGCTTGCAAAAATTAACCATCTGCTCATTAGAAGTGTTACAAATGGAAGAGCTGAAATCAGGCTGGTATGGCTTGCAGCTTTTTGGCAGCTGCTGAGAAACATAAGTAGTGTTTAGTAGTACTTTCCACAGAATTACAGAATTATGTGGGTTTAGAAGGAAACTTAAAACTCATCTTGTCCCACCCCCCTGCCATGAGCAGGGATACTTTTCACTATCCCAGGTTGCTCCAAGTCCTGTCCAGTCTGGCCTTGGACACTCCCAGGGATGGCGCAGCCACAGCTTCTCTGGGCACCCTGTGCCAGGGCCTGCCCACCCTCACAGGGAACAGTCGTGGTCAGTATCATGGAGAGGCTGATCCCAGAAATAACAGAACATGTCAGCACAATTTACATCCCAGCAATGCCTGTGCTGCACACACAGCAAGGTCAGAGCCACTGAGGAGGCCTCTGCCAAGTCTTGCAGGAATGTTCAATACTGGAAACCCTTGGAAGACTATTGTGAAGTTTCTGTTGTTCATACCAATGCAAGACTCAATCCTCTGTGAACTTCAAGTCCATATTCTTTGCTTGTTGTAACATAAAATCACAAAATCATGAAATTGCTTGGGTTGGATGGGACCTTTAAAGGCCAAACATGCACTTCCAAAAGCAAATGTGCATCTGTAGGAGGTGTACAGTTTTTGGAAGAAGCTAGTATGCCTAAGATATGGAGGGTATTTTAGAACTGATTTTTTTTTCCTGTGCCTGACTGGGATGTGGGCTGAAACCTGTGCCTTCAGTTCACAGTTTGCTGGCTGTAATGCTTGAGCAGCAGGTGGGTGCCTAACATTCTCTGGCTAAACCCTCACTGGGGGCATCTTAGAACTACAGAAAGTAACAGCTTTCAAGATACTGCCAATATACTTTAGGCAGCTGTAGGTGAACGTGCAGTCTGCTTTCCAAATAGATTTCAGGTATTTGTTGAGTCAAATATCTCTTCAAGATGTTCTGAGAAGTAAAAATCAAGGAAATAAATTTTCAGCTCTTGATTTTTGATTCTGCAATAATTGTCTGTGAACCAGGGAACTGGCTGATGCATTTCAAAGGATTAATTGAGATTACTTTTGAATTAGTTTGATTGGACATGATTATAAACTTAGGAAATAGGAATCCTGTGATGATTCCAGTTTTTATATAATTAAATAGCAATTGATGCTGAATAACCCATGGTACTTGTAATATTGACACTTTTCTGAAAGATAAAAAGGCTGAGTAAAACTGACCTTGACTTTGAAATGGACAAGGGTAATCACTAATAGAGAAGATGATGAATTAAGATTATTTTCTATTGAGCTGGCACTGGCACCACCCACAGCTGTCACAGTGGTAGCCAAGCATGTAGGGAAGAATAACACCTCTTCAGGCAGGTGGAGAAGGTGGGTGGACACAGCTATTAAAGGATAGCCTAGTTAGCCCCATCTATTTTGCTGTAGCCATTCCAACAGGGTAATTAATCATCTTGGGCTATGTCTTAATCTAGAGTTGATGCACTGCATTCTAATTAAACTCATTAGTGCTCCATCTCCATGATCACAAGATGACTTTCCTTTAAACCTTCTTTAAAGACTATTGTAGGGGTAACTTGCCTGTTGGGAAAACAGATGAAGAACTAAAATTCAAGAGCATGAATTTCCTTGTATTATTGGAGTAATACAAGTGGTGAGTATGGACCAGAAATACAGAGAAGTTCCCGAGGTGTGGGAATTCATAAAAGGAGATGAAGCAGAGAGCCAGTTTTGGTAAATTCCAAGGTCCAACCCTGCAGCAGTTTTTGGCTCTGGTGCTTTCCACATCACTGATGAGTATGTAAGTCATGGGCCTTTGATCTTGGCAAATGTCTGCCTTTCTTTAAAAGGTTTTGAAAGATTTTGAACATGAACATTTTTCTTTTGAATTATTTTTCTTCTGATTTGTCCTACAATGTAAAACCTATTTTCTTAAGTGTGCCAAAGAGCTTCCTTGCTGCTGAGGCAGTGGTAAGTAATGAGTAGCACATAAGATGAGACATTGATCTCATCTCCAGAAAAAATCAATCTGTACCATGCCACCTATTACTACCCATAGCAAAGAAAAACAAATGTAACTTTCTTTGGGAAATACAGATTTTCCAGTTTCCAGCTTGTTAAAGAGTTAAAAATCCACTGTGAATAAAAGGAAAAAGGGTTGTTCTGCTGAGTAGCAATTGATTAGTTACAGCCTTGTGCAAAGAAAAAAATGTTTACAGGCAGGATAGAATATAAGCAATTTAAGAATGATTTGAAAACTGTTTTCAAGTAACGGGAAGTATAATGGGTGTGAGTGGGAGAAATGCAGCAGAGCAGATGAAGCATTGAACTAGGTTTTGCAAGGGGAAAATTTTTTGTGCTGGAAGTTAGTCCTGTTCCCCACAGAGATGCTGAGGCTCTGTTTTGGTGGTCTGTACAGTAGAGACTGCGCTTTGGCAAGCTGAAGGGTGCATGATGTCATTGGATGCAGAACACATGCACAGAGAGCCAGGAACTGCTGTTTGCCGCAGCGCTGCCAGATGTGTGTGCTGGAACACACTTGGAAAAATGGAAAAACCATCTATAAAGATGCTGAGAAATGTCCTCTACTAAGCCTGGTCTCAGCCACAGTATGTGCTGAGTACAAATATGCTCTGTGGGATTTCTCAGTCCTGGAGCCCAAGTTTTGCTCTCGGGAGCAGTCTGTGTAGAACTCCTTTCCCAGTTTCTTTTCTGTTGTTCAGAGATGAGCTCTGAGAAACTCCTGTTTTAGCCAGAAAACATATCTAGAGCTTCTTCATATGATTTGCATCGGAGGAGAATCAAAGGGATGCATTCACTGCAATTTCCACTTGAACTTCCTACTAAGAATGGTTCCACCATTCCAGCAGAGGCTCTGGTACCACTGTTTTAGCCAGAAAACATATCTAGAGCTTCTTCATATGATTTGCATCGGAGGAGAATCAAAGGGATGCATTCACTGCAATTTCCACTTGAACTTCCTACTAAGAATGGTTCCACCATTCCAGCAGAGGCTCTGGTACCAGCCATTGCTCTCTTTACTGATGCACAGCTCACTCTGCAGATTAACCAGCCTCCAGGAATCTCTTGATCAATAATCCTTCACATGCAATAAAACCAAAGGTAGGTTTAAGTTTTTCTGTATTTCAGGGTCAAAATGTGTATTTTTTCCCCCCTAGATTTTGAGTTCAACAAAGAATATTTGTATTTAGTACAGAATGTCTCACCTGGTCATTGGTTACAGAGAGTTAAGCATAGCTTTGCTTCTCTCTCCCTTTGCACAGGCTCTAATTAAAGGGAGGAGGGGAGCTGCTGGAAGGCAGCAAATAGCTCACCCCTCACCTTTCCTGTCAGGCATGGGTGGAAATTGCTGCATGTTTGGCTCCTTCTGTTCCTGTATGTAGAAAAATGTTAGTGTCTCTCCAAGCTTTATGCTCTTTCAGTGCTGTATGTGTGAGCACATGAAAGTAAGTGAAGCAGTGGTGTGCTTCTGTATTTTTAGGCTGGAGCCAACATATATCCCAGTTATTCTTAAATGCTTTCACAACTTTGCTGAAAAATGTCATTGAATTGGGTTCTGACTAAGTGTTGTGTGGTGTAGCAGTGTGCTGTAGGACGAAGATGACTGAGGTTGCCTTGGTCACTGGAAGCGTCTCAAGTTCTTATTTTGATGAGCTCTCCTAATTTTACTGTTTGAAGTAGTGAAGCAAACTAAAATTGCATGAGAAACTCTTTGTTGTATGCTGAAGTGTTACTAGACTACACCTTTGTCTGCTCATCTGGTAGAGACTCCCCCTTTTTGAGAGAATGGGCTCCGTGAGAGTCAGGCATGTCTGCTCACTGTGGGCACGTTGGGAGCAGACCTGAACTGACAGTGGTGTCAGTGATCAGGACAGTGTAAGTTAAAGCTCCATCTGGAGATGTTTCTTCACAGCTAGCTGCACTGCATGGTTGTTGTAGGTCCCTTCCAAGTGGAACTATTCTATTCTAAGAATCTAAGATGTGACTCCTCAGAAAGGCCTAATTGTCTCTGCTCCAAAGAATTCAGTGATGCTGTAGAGTTTTGCAGCTCCTTAAGGTTGTTTCCTGCTTTTGAAATGGTTATCTCTGACATGGCATTCTTTGGATTAACTGTAGCACACAGAAGGAACTGCTCTTTGAACATCTTTCTGAAGATTTATCTGATTTGGGATTTGAGGCCTTGTTGCCTGTGTGTCTGTAGACACTTTGTCATTTTACAGAAGTTCAGATTATTCCTTTCCTCTCTTCTCTTACTGTTGCAGCAGTGAAAACGGCAGCTATGAACTGCAGCATGCTGTGCTTTGGGGAGAAATGGTGCTGCATATGGATGAATTGTGTCACATCTCTTATTCATACAGTCCTGACTGAAAATGTGAACAGACAAACAAAATTCCTGGTCCACATTTTACAAGGAAGTTCAGCAGTAAAACTGCCCATCATTCTAAATCAGTAAGAGAAGATTCCTTAGAGAGTTCTAAGTGCTGTTTCTGACTGTTACAGGATCTTTTGTTGAGTGTATCAGGGTTCAGGAGCAGGATAGCTGGTGTAACATACCTACATTTCCACTGTGTGGAAGACAAATCTTGTGAAAGATCTGTTTTGGCTATTCAATACAATAGTTTTATTGTGCAGCCCTTTCAGAGGAAACTAAAAGAGAATTATAAATGAAACTTTGCGTATGCTTCTGTGATTTCTTTAAATTTAGCAAATATATTTTGTGTCCTGAAAAACAGGACAAATTCAATGTGCAGAGTATGTCACCAAACTCTGTAACTCCTTCCCTGCTAACCTGTGAGCTCCAGAACAGGTATTTGTTAAAGCAGTTAGTGTTTTTCTTTTTTTGATAAGAACTGTGGATTTCTGATGGACCGACTCTCTTGAGGAAGAGCACCACCACTTAGCACCACTTGACTGCTTCTTGGAGCTACTTTCCTACCTGGTATTATTTCATATTCAGACACAGAATTCCTTCGTTTCAACACAAACCTTTCTTTTGAATCATTGCCTCTTCCAAGAAACAATCGTCTCAGGCCTATAGAACAAGCAGCATCCTACTCGGAAGAACAAGATTGTTTTCAGCCTCACTACTCTCTGTGTGTAAGAAAATTTACCTTGCCACTGGGTTTCTTGGAAAGAATTCATACAAATATGTTTAGGGTGTACTGCAAGGAGCCAGCAAAGGGGGCTCATCTGGATCTTGGAGAATGAAAGCCGTGTTCTGATTCAGGAACCTCGTCTAAGAAATGGTTTGAATTTATACAGCCTTCTCCATTAAATTAATGGCACTGTTCCGTTTGGGGCTCGTAAGAGCATCTTTGAGCCTGCTATGGCCACGGAGATGCTGATGGTGTGAGTGCTGGCAGGTTCTGTGAATGGCTGGAGTGGCTGGGAAACATGTAGGAGTGGGGAGGGGATAAGGGAGGAAGAGCAGCTCTCCTGGTGTGAAGTTACATGTGTTTGTTACAGGTGATTTATTTGGCTCGCTCTTACCTGAGGCAGCAGATAGTGATGGAAGTCAGCAGGGGAAGACTGGGAGAAGACCCTTCTCTGGGAGAGGACAGATAGCAAAAAGGATACTTTTCCATGAATCTTTGCCTCCTAAGTTTTGCTTTGACCCACATCTTGCCTGAATTACACTTGTCTCCATAGCAGCAGTAATTTTGCCTCCTATGGAAAAAGGGAGGGGCAGTCATAACTAGAAGCAGGTGCCAAACATGATTTTCTGCTGAGGATCATGTAAAGGAAGAAGTGAAGCCAATAAGAGAGCCACAACAGTTTGAAAGCAAACACCTTCCTTGGTAAGGTACAGTTAAAATTTAGGATATGTTTCTTATCTAGTGAACTACAGAAATACTTTTTGCCATAGGACTATCACATAGATATTTCACAGGTATGTTACGTGATAACTCTGACTTTGAAAGCGTAAAGAGCACTTTCCATTTCCTTCAGACACCAGGCTACCCCTATTCTGGATATTTGCTATTGCTTTGAAAATAGTGCCAACATTATTTTTTTTATCAACTGCAGAAAAAGTTTAAATATAGCAGAAATGCCAATCACTGAGTAGAAATTAAGATTAGGAGTGAAGCAGCTCACTCCTAATTGTGACAGGTGTATATGCACAGCTCCCGTGTTTCTTTGTGTTAATTATCTTAGGAAGAATTTCAAAAACCTCCTGTTGATCATGTCAAAACACCACATTTTGCAATCTGTCCACAAATTCAAGGAAGCTTCTTTCTGACTGCCATGTGAAGAATGCCATTGTCTGATGCTGAGAACTTATTTTCTTGACTCAAGCATTGCCATTTACAGAACTCTTCAGAATTGTCAATACCAGTTTTTAAACTGATTGAAATCTCTGATTTTCAGCGCCCACTGGCTCTGCTGTCGGTGTTAGAGAAGGGCATAGCTCCATGAGGTGCTAGCTCCGGGAAGTAAAACCATCTGGAGTTGCTTTTCTGCCCTGCCACACCTGTTCTTTTCAGTCCCTACTGCTTTTCAAAGATTTATTTTTCACTTGCATCTCTGTGCTGCCACATGCATTGCCAGCAATCCAGAGGAAGGTGTGGGAACAGAAACACAGAATGTCAAGCCAGTGTCTGAGGGTAGTGTGGGACAAGATGTGATCTGCTGAAGGGAGCTTTGTGACCCAGGCTGATGTATCCTGGGGCAGGTATCTGAGCTTCGTGTTCGTTCCAGAGTCTGTGCAGTCATCGTGGAAGGGAATGGCCTCTAAGCACTGAGGCCTGAGCTGAAACATCCCCGAGTCCTGGGGGACAGCATCCTTTGAGACTGCCGTGGAAAGGAGTGACTGTTGTCTTTCCAAGAGACCTGGGAATATTTGAGGGAATATTTGTTGATCTGTATTTTGATACTACATTTGCCATTAAGTTTATTGTTTACTTCCAAGCTGCTGCACTGTTGGTCATTTGTCACAGCACTGAAAACACCTCTGCAGCACTTCCGTAATATAACCCCGGTTAAATTGTGTCGTGGCCATGCCCTAAAGATTAGTGACTGTCCTGAGCCTACATTAGTTTTCTAGGACAGTCCCAGGACGGTCCCCTGCCCCCGCCTGTCCCAGTCCCCGTCCCCCGCTGTCCCCGTTCCCCGCTGTCCCTGCGGTCCCCGTGCCCTCGGACAGGGGGCGCCGCGGTCCCTCCGCCGCCC
>VYZS01036495.1:12394-53867 GCA_013400695.1 Neodrepanis coruscans
CTTTGAGTCAGTGCCAGTATAGCTATTGCAATGGCTACTAAACAGAGAGGAAACCTGAATCTGCTATCTTGCTATCTATACTGGCAGGCTGTTTCAGAGAGATTGTCCCTTTGGTTGCTCAGCTGAGAGATAGCACATGGTCGCAGATGCACTCTAAAATTGATGTGTTTTCTTGTTACACTTTCATAAACGTATTTTCAAGAAATAAACATTGTTTTCATGAATTCTTCAAAACAACCCTGTCCTCCACCTAAAACTGAAGGGAAGGAAAAGCAAACAGACCTCTTCAGAGACGTATCTCTTAAAGAGGAAGTGAATATACACTGTTCCTAATGGCCTCAGACTACCATTTTTTAATAGCTTTATACTGACTCAAAGTAGTGATACCTCCTTTTCACACACCACATCAGTCCAATTTTCTCAGAACTAGGGCTAATTATGTACTGACAAAACATGAATGGGGTTCCAATACTTCATTCAAGATACCCATTATTGATCTGCTTTACTAATAAGGTATACTGTCCTACAATCACAGAATCACTAAATATTCTGAGCTGGAAGGGACCCACAAGGATCACTGAATCTAACTCTTAAATGAATGGCCTATATGGGTTCACCCTATGTACATTTAGAGAAGAAACCAAGTACATGCTATACTCTAGTTACTCAGGTGACAAGTACTCAGAAAGGTTCTGTAACAGTATGCTAAATTCTTCAGATTAGTGTCTCAATTACTTTTTGCTATGAGACACCTATGTATTCAAGCTTGTCCACTTACGCAGTTCTTAGTATTCTCTGTATTCGCTATGACTGTCAGAAAAAGGACAGTCTCTGAAGACACACTAGTGTCCACACTAAATCAGGAATCAGTTGTTCAGCTCTGAGTGTAATGTGACATCCTCTTTCTAAAATAGCATGAAGATTTTCTTCCACACACATTTCTGGACTCTTATTTTTTTATCCAAAGCATATTGCAAGGAAAGCCTGTGAAGAAACAAACTAAAAGCAACAACAGAGAAACTGCCACAGAAACAGACTGGAAGGCATTAAAAAATATATAGCTCTCAAACTTAATAGTAAAATTGATTAAAATTGTCTATATTATTTCATCTGCCACAATTACATTCCAACTTTGCTTGGTTTTTGGTTAGGAGTTCAAACTGAAAATTACATTTTTCTCCACTGCTTACACTTATACATTTGTTCCATCTCAAACACTTGCAGGGGCACATGGAGAAGACAACCATCACTATCTGAAGTTGTAGTCGTATGATCAGATCATTTCAGAAGCACGCTCCAAAATGGAAGAGCCCTCATACAGAACTCTCTTGACAGATACTGCCCTGGCAACCAAATCTACAGCCAAATCTACAGCCTCTTAGCTGAGACGCTGTGGTGCTTAAAAGATGTATCTTAAGATGCTCAATGTCAAAATAGGGAACTCCAGCGACTTTCAGATGCAACCCAAAAAATCAGTAATAAATAAGCATAACTGGAGCCTGCTTGCATGAAGATATTCAATCTTTACCACACATCCCCCAAATCATTTACCGCATTTTCTCACCGGATTTATTTTCCAAACAGGTTTATCGCAGCAGCCCAAGTGAAATCAGAAATGTATTGAGAATGGAAACTTACTTTCAAAGTAATTAAGGAACACATACAAACATCTTTATTGAAATGAGTTGAAGTTCTAAGTTTCACATGTGTAATGCCAAGCAAGTACTCACTAAAGCCAATGTTTACAACCTTGCATTTGATAACATACCTTGAAGTTGCAATTTCCACTTTGGTTCTTGCCATGGCAGCTGCTCGCTGTGCACCCTCTATCGCTCTATCCACCTTTTCTCTAGTTTTTGTGTTTCGTATTGGTATAAGTTGCTTCCTTATTCCACGGACCAAAACATTATTTTTATATTTTCCCTCTTCTTTGGTGCCATCTGGAAACATGGTACATCCATATCCATGCCTCCTGTTATTCAGCCATTCTCCTTCGTATTTCATACCATTTGAACGCTCACTGATACCAAAACCACTGCGCTTGTCATTCTTCCATTCACCCATATAGGCTTCAGTAGTGGTGGCATCAACATGGTCTTCCAGAGGGCTATAATCACAGTCACCATCTCCAAAACTAATTGTAGAGTTGGCATCACTAGAACTAATTCTGCTCATAGCAGCATCACTCCTAACGGAGCTCCGTTTGCTAGATATTGATGACCTAGATTCCGATTTTCTAAGTTTTATACTACCAAGAAGGGATCCTCTTCTGAATAAGCCTCCTTTTTTCTTAATACCCATGGCTTCTGTGTCACTGTGAAAATTGAGCACAAAACCTCCTCTTGTTCCAGCTGGACTGTCTGAAGTGACATCATGCAGGACAGTGCCGTTGCTCTGCTCACTTCGAAGTGAAGCCAGAGACGTTCGGAGGGGTGAGCGGATCACAGTTGCCATGCCATAAGGTACGCTCTGACGCACACCGTATCCATGTCGCATCCCTCCTGTCCATTGCCCCTGGTATGTACCTTTTGAAGCAACAAGGAGAAGTTAAAATTTAGGAACCTGTAGAAGACCTGGCACTCTACATCCAGTATGCTACAGGCAACATTATGTTGTCAGCTCTGGTTTTGGTAAGAAGTGCAGAAAAATCACAGCACATGACACAGTAAACTATTTCTTTTTTCTTGTAAATTATTTTTCAACTTAGCAAATCCTTTACTTTCACAGCTGAACTTAATTTATTTTGGCAACTAAGACACAGTAGCTATAATCATAAGCATTTTTTAATGGATCTGTCCAGAGGAAAAAAAAATTCAAGTGAAGTTTCTAAAGCAGGACTCCCTCAACATTTTTTAAGGTGGACTGATGGGAAGGTGGTCAGCAGAAACAGAGCCACATTATATGCAGTCAGCTGAGGATGAGAGACAGGGATGGGAGAGAGCAAGACACTCACAGATCTTTCCCCCAGCTGCACACAAAGAGCAAGTAGAAGTAAACGTCCTGTTATCCTGCGTTTAAGGTGACTACAGACCTCTCCGTGTCAGGACCTATCTGACAATGCACTAAATTGTCTTCAGATGGGCTTTTCAATCTACTGTTATAAACCTCTATTGTAAAACTAGATATCTTAAAGTTTTCGTGTGGAATCGAATGAAAGAACAAAACCTTAGTATCCCTTTCCCTTTATGAACTCTTCATATCAATGTTTTCTGACATCTCCAGTACATACACATGCACTGCATTCTGCATTAAGTCGTGACAGAGGAATCAGAAGCAGGAATCCTTTAGCCTCTTTTGCCTTTTATTTGTTCTACAGCACATAAGAAAGGCAAGGCAGTGACAAACAGATTATTTCAAAACATTCTATCAAATATATTTAACCATAACTGTGTTTTGTAACAATTATTAAACAGCAATGTAAGGAAGAGCAACATGGTTTATGATATGAAAAGTCATGGATACACATGCAAAGCTGCATTTGAACCAAACCCTACCTTCATCAGATTACTCCTGCACATAATTTTTTTTGGTAGTCTTAAAAGGCATTTTCACTTTGACATTCTTCAGTGTCTGGCCTCTGAAAGCCATTTCTATCAGCGGTTCCAAAGGAAGGTGGCAAGAACCCCACAACCAGCAAATACAAGATAATTGCTTTCTGATATAATTTCACTGAAATTTCCATTAAACCGATTTAAGCTCCTCAAAATGAAGTCTCTCGCCTACCTAGTGCTTGTTCATTTTTTTTTTTATTTAAAAAAAGCTATTTTAAATCTGAATATTCTTACGGAGGGATGAATAACCCATCTTTAAAATATCTTTTTTTGATTTTACTCTGCTTTAATTGGAGCATCTATTAACTATTCAGAGAATGGAACATCAAATGTCAAATGCAGGGATCAATAAAATTTTTGTGAAAATATCTATGAAATATCTGCAGGTTTAGACGTAGTTTAAAGATTCCTTTGCTTTGAGATTCAATCTTTTTTTTTATAAGCATGCTGTTTTGGTCATGTGCATGTCAACCATCTATCAAGCACTGCTTTACTGAATTACCTCGTCTGCTACATTATATTTAAATATTAACACACAACTAAATTTGCTAAGTCTGTTTTCTTTATTATATAACTCTAGATAGGTTCCAAAACATAACTGTTTCGTGTTGGTAGAAAATTGTACCAAGTGGAAGGTTTTTGTCTTAACAGATGGTTGCTGACACAAACAAACAACTTTCTTAGTTTCTTTCTCATTCTCTGTATCCTGGATACCTACTGCTGCACTGTTTGTAAGGGCACTGAATGTAGGAACATGATTATTTTAAAAAACTCAGCATATGGGGAAGAACAAATAGAAACATGAACACAAAGCACTGGTATGACGTATCTGTAAATACTGCAAATATACAGCAACATTTTTTTTTAATTAAACAGACATTCCCAGCAATATATTAATATTTTATGAGCATAAACTATTTTGTCCCTAATAATTTCTGGAACCCTCTTAGCATTGCAATGATATGCTGGAACTAAGAATTTGGCTACTTTTACTTATCGTTACATAAAATAATCTCTATAACATTCTGCACCACCTAATTTCATTTTGAAATAATAAATCTAAGTCTAATTTTGATCATATAAAACTATAAAGGGTCAGCTGTTTTTCTTATTAATATTTTAATTAATAAACATGGAAAGCTCTAAAACACTTCACTAATTTAGAACCTGTATTTTCCCTACTCCAGAAAGAAATGGAAGTGGTCACTGATGCTCATAAGGGCATTAAAACAAGAACAGTTGATGTGCTGCTATTCACTAGTCTGATTTTCCTTTGTATTAAGGAAATAAAATCAATGACAGCTTCTTCTAAAGAGAGAATAGTCAAATAGGAAATGGAACATTCATGCTGAATTGTTCTTAAAAAGCGCCAGATATTTAGGTTGAATTTTATCTAGTGTTGCAGGTAACAATCATCTTTCCTATCATTATGAATCCATTAAGAGAAAGGCCTTAATGCTAGAAATCTGACTCATTTTCCTTGATTTTTAACTTACATTTCAAAGGAAAAGTATTTTTATGACATACGGAGGGCAGTATCTGGAATGCAGATACAAGAGACTTGTACAGTAATTTGACTGACTATATCAGACTTTAACTGCACCACATTATTCAACAAGAAAAAAAATGTTAGACATCTTTAAATGAACAGGATAAGGTACGTCAATATTGCAATATAATTAAAAATTACCACGTATAACATAAGGCAAGGCAAAAATGCTTTTACCACATATGAAGATGCAAACATATGTAATATCTATCTCTCTCTGTATATAGGCACAAATTTATCAACAAGCACATCTTATCCTGTTTCACCTTACACTGTTAGTTGACCGTTCAAAGCAGTTCCTATAAGGCCTAACTGTTCAAATTTTAATTAATATAACTACCAATCTAATTTATTTATTTAAATATCTAATTTAAAACTATCTAATATCTAATATCTAATCTATCTATCTAAATATCTAATTTAAATATCTAATTTAAAACTTTATTTGACCATAAAACAATAACATTGTTGAGTACTATTTTTTCAAAAACTAGAGTTCCTATCCTTTGTAAGAAATAATTAACCACAACTTCTACTGACCATTCATCTGATGTTTAATCAGATTCTCATCATCTGGTTCTCTTGAAAAGGTGTCCATATTTTGAGCCTGAGAACTATTCGAAACTGTATTTTTTCTTTTTGTCGGCAAGTTGCTCCAAGATATAATTTTATAACCTGTCTCTTTAGAGTTACATTGTGCCATCCCTTCTAAAACACCCTCGGTACATCTTAAAGCTGTAAATGTCAGTGTCCACTTGCAGCTAAAATTTAAAACTACACTATGAAAAAAACCTGAGACATAAATGACCCATTTAACTGCTCCACTTGCTCTAATCTTTTACTCCCATATTCTGTGATTTAATAAATTTGGTTTTATATTATGATTTTCACATGCTTTTCAAATTCAAATGTTAAGTAAGCATAGACCCAGAAAGAAGACTCTTAGAAATCAATGGACATATGTACTACTGATGCCCTTTGCTTAGGGTGCTTTTGTCACTGATCTCCCTCTGTGGAACAACAACATGCTACTAGTTATTGCCATTGTTGAAAGAACCATAAATAACTAATTTAGATGTACTAAAGTTTCAAATTAGGCCACAATCCTTGCATAAAAAAAGGTCCAATAGGTTTGCAGAATCACACAGATTCAAAAAACCTAGGGAATTTAAAGGAGGTACAAAACCCCCGACTGCCATAGGGAACAGTCTGATGGGGCACTTGAAGGCCTGGCATAATCACATGCAATGAATGGAGGATCATGGATTATAATTCAGTGTTTTCCTTGGAGATTTGACTGAGTGACAGTTTTAAGTATCTAAACACAGCATGACTTATATTACTCATGTCATGCAGTGTTGTGTGCAGAAACACTGAGGAACACTGTCAAGGATTATTTTCCGTTTCCTGACAAACCACATCTCCTAGTACCATCTGTGCATTTTAAAACAACATACTGGGGAAAAAAAAAAAGCAAAAAAACCCCCCCAAAAAAGAGAGAAAAAAATAGCAGCGAAGAGGCCTGCATTATAGTGAGCTGGAAAACAAACTGGCAACTGGCACAGTCTAAAGAGTTATTTCCCTATATATTGGTATTCTTGGGTCATCATAAAGAGAGAACCTCCCTGCAAATGTTTTAAAGTATGTTAAAGACACATGTGTAAATCTGATTTCCTTATAAAAACATTGCAGACAATCTTCTGGTATGCAAGTACAGCTATTGTTCCCAGTGCACGAAAACAAAAATACATCTGCAAAAATCTATGACATGGTGCTCTGCTTCATTTATGAGTACTTTCACTAAAATCAATGGGACTTCATACCCTCTGATCATATGAATTGCAACATGCAAAAGTTTGGGGCTGTAACAATAGATTTCAGATAACAGGGCTAAAAATCTTGCACTGTGAACTGCACACTTCGTATGCTGTTCCAATCCTAAAAATTTAGAGAATTTACCTCCAATAATCAGTACTATATTAAGCTTTTTAAAAAATCCACAAGAAGCCTCAGGAAAAAAGATAAAAGGAACTAGAGTCTGAGAAAATAGTTTCTAGAAGATTTACTGGAATGACAATTTACTTTAGCAGTGGGGAGGGAAAGATGGCCTCTGCAAATTCAGCTATTCTTTAGCTTGTAATTTACTAGCCAAAACAAATATAATAAGAAATTGACAAGTGTATTGTGTGATGAAAATGAAACTAAAATCCTGAACTCTTTCATACTTGGATTTTGGTGGTGGCTTTTTTTCTTTTTTTTTTAAATCCACAAATACATACCTCAGCTGACTTTGAATATCAGAACTTTTCACACCAGGAAACAATTTCAGTCTACTACAAATACGTATAAACGAGGGGACAGAAAGGTACAAAACCCACTGTGCATTTCATTTCCCAAAGGAGCATTCCTAGACTTGCTATGTTCTGTGAAAAGAGCCCAACTGTAAATATCTCAACTTATGCTTAATACAAGAATACCATTCCCCGACATGATCCAGAAAGTTTGACTACTTATCTCTTGAAAAAATTCCTTGAAGAAACAAGCAAAGGTATCAATCATGCAATCTGACACATGGGTTAGTCCTTTAGTCACATCATGGGAACATTACCTCTGATTTTGATAAGGTCTATTTCTTGCATTTTACTTAAGCGTGTTGCTCAAAGCTGAGGGGAGCAGCATTTCTGGAAAATAAAAACCCCAGAAACCCTCTAGTCCTAAAACTGAGACCAGTTTTTACCCGTCACAATGGGACAAACCTGTTCCACTGTTCCAAGCTGAAGAGCAACTCCGCAGAAGTTGCAGGTGGCACTTTCACTGATACCAACGACATTACAACAGCAAAGGATGAATTAAAGAGTATCAGGCTTATCTGTCGTGCAGAGCATGAAGTGACAGAGGTACAATAACTGTAACTGAGCACCCCAGCAGGCTCCAGCCCTCCGTGACCTTACTGAACCCTGACTTCTTGACCGTTCCCGACTCCAGCAGGAGGGCGGATCGCCCCAACCCCTCCGCACGCCTACCGGGAGCTCAGCCCTGGAACATTTGCTTTGTCGTGGTGAAGCGTGGGAGAAGCAGGTCTGTGTAACCTCACTACACACCTCGTGCTTTGAGCAGTATGCTTTAAACTATCCCATGCTTTGGTGAAAATACGAGTAATTACATGAGGGTCGACCCAAGTTTCATTGATTTTACGCAAGCTGCGTACCCACTCCATTACCTCCAGCCTCCTGTTTACACGCCGAGAGGACTAAGCACACAAACCCACTCCTGCCCGCACAGCAGCACGGCACAGGTGCTCTCACGAAGTTCTCGCCGTTTCCCCAGTGTCGGCGGGGCTCGCCTGCCTCTACCCGCTCCCCGCCCCGGCCATCGCTACGGCGGGCGGGGAGCGAGCAAAGCCGTCTACAAGAGGCCGTAATGCGGATTTCTACCAGCTGGCCGGGAGAAATCGCCGAGACAGGGCAGCACAGCTCGCTCGGAGCGCAGCCGGGGCCGGGCGGATCCTCGCGGGGCGGGGCGGGCGCCTCGGCACCTGTGGCGCTCCCTGGCCGCCAGCGGGGCCTCGGGGGCGGCGAGGGAACGGCGCCGGGAAAGGCACACCGCCGCGGGCAGAGGAAGGATGAGAGACCTCGGTGCGAGGGCGGCGATAAGGACGCGGGGGTTGCAGGAGAGGCCCTTCCCGCGGTGCGCCCACGCAGGCGCGCCTCCCCCCCTTCCCACCCGCCCCATCCCCGGCGCCGCCACGCGCGGGGCGCCCCCCGCCGGCGCCCACCTCCGTCCCCGTAGGTCTCCACGCCGTATCCGTCCTGCAGCCCGTTGCTCCAGGTGCCCTCGTAGCGGGCCGGCGTGCTGAGGCTCTGCCGCACCCCGTAGCGCCCCTTGAAGCCGTGGGACCACTCGCCGCGGTACATCCACCTGCCCTTAGTCTCCACGCCGAGCCCGTGGCGCTTGCCTTGCGCCCAATAGCCCAGGTAGGTGTTGCCGCTGGGCCAGGTGTAGCCGCCCGCCACCTCGAAGCCGTGGGACCAGGAGCCGGCGTACTCGCCCTGCCCCTTGGGCCCGGTGCAGATGCCGTGCCCGTGGNCTCCCTACCCGCCCCTTCGCTCCCGCCCGGTTCCGCCCCCGGTGTGGCCGGAGCCGCTGCCACGGGGCAGGTGCGCGCCCCTGGGGTGGGCGGGGGGCTGTGCCCGCTCCTGCTGCGCCTGGCTGGGCTCGTCCCCCGGGAGCGACCGGGCGAAGGCGGCTGCCCCCGGCGGGGGGGTCTTCGTGTGCCCTTCGCTCCCGGGAAAAGGTGCCCCCCGGTGGTCAGGGACGCGCGTATCCCAGGGCGGGGCGAGGCCAGGAGAGCGCAAGCCGGGTCGGGACGCTCGCGGTACCCGGGGGCGGCGGCAGCTCCGCGCTCCGGCTGCCCTGCCCTGTCCCGCCTCGGCGCTGCCCGCACAGGTTGCGCACAGGGCTCCCGAACAGGTTGCGGCTACACCTGCTAGCACCTGCAACAAGTAGGCAAGAAGAGGGGGCTTTCGAATGCTACTTCTGAGTCTTAATTTTTATTTTTTACTTTTCTTGAGCTTGAAGACTAGTTCTCAGCTGAAGTTATTAATGCAGGGCACAGCTGAGTTGTGCTTTGTCCCTTTTCCAAACCACACACAGAGCCCACCTTGTTCCACGGGTGGAGAAACAAGGGGCACAAGGAACGTGAATTGTATCAAGGCCTTTCAGAGACAGCGCTACTGGGAACTTCATAAATAGTCTCTTATTATATCATCAGCTGGGTGACTGAAAGGCTCTAAGTCCTGCCAAGTGCTCCTTTGCCAGATACTTGATAATCAGATAAAAATATAAGGGCAAATGACGGGAGAAACATGGAGGAGTAGAAACAGTGGAGAGAATAGCGGAGAAGGGATTGAAAGCTGCCGTCATAGGGCATCTTAGCTTTTTGTTCTTTCACACTTATAGTCCAGGACTGGAAGAAAATCAGAAATAAAACGTTCCTCTTCAATGGGGATTTTGTTAAAAGCATGAATTGTACTTATCAATTTTGGGGAGTGGTAAATCTGGACGCATATGATTTGGAAAAGTGGGGAAATAGCAATGGCTATGTTATTGGTAATGAGTAAAAGCGGAAACATAATTGTACATGAAAGATTTGAATACAAACTATCAGAAGTTGAAACAGTTACACTTCAGAAATCTATGCCACATTCAGCTCAGCAGTTTTGACTTAAACATAAATGTAATTAAAATATTGTACATAATAAACATGCCCATTTAACTTGGATAAATTTTGAAGGTTTGTGCTTCTCAACACACTGTTCTGTGTACATTGTTATGCCATGACTACACGGTTCATTGCTAAAGTATCTCTGCTCTTCCTAGGGGTGAGTTGAGCACCATAACTGATACATGCTCCTGTTGCCTTCTTTCATCATAAGAACTGTTATATATAGTCCAGTTAGAGGATTTCTAGTTCTGATTGAACATGTGTAGGTCTATGCACACATTTGGACATATACATACAAAGAGAAAAAGAAATGATCAAAGGCTTGTGCCTTGTCCATAAGAAGATGAGGAAGCTTTCAAAACCCCTTTGTGTCTGGGGAATTTTGTACCATAGTTTTGGACCGTAGAAAACCATACAGGGGTGTTGTTTCTGTAGCACAGGCATGTGTGTGCTACAGAAGGCTATATAGTGTGCTGAAGTTAAGGACTGAGATCTTCATTGCAATTTGAGATTTTTGGAAAGCTATTAATAGAGGAGAAGTCTAAAAAGGTTGCAATGGATGGGATTGCTGAATAGGATGAGCTGCAGTATCCTCTGAGTATTTCTTGAGCTCATTGGGTTTTCTGCCCTACATGTCTTAAGCTTCTTGCTCAAGAAAAAGATAAAGAATAGTCGTGGTGACACAAGTGCTTTGGGGAGTTTATTATTTTCACTATCTTAATCCCTCTTTTCTGTTTTCTTTCTTCCGACACAAGATAAAGCTCTGTCAAGTTTCAACAGAATTTCAGAAGAGATATTTTATATGTGTGTGAAGAACTACCTGTTGCAAGTTAGCATGCATAGTAGCTGATACTGGTATACAAGTAACTAGTCACTGAGGTCCTCCGTTTATAACATGTTATTATATAAGCAGACTTTTACAAAGTACGTGAGTTCTCACAGTTGAACTGGAGCTGCTGAGCATTGGGTATGTCTGTTGGGGGTCTTTACATGGTGCTTCTGGGTGCTGTGTACACAATGGAGGTGTAAAGCCAGTATTGCCTTACATGACACTTCTGCACGCCATGCACAGCAGGAAGACGTCCAGCACTGAGGGGAGCAGAGGTGGGGTGTGATGACAAGTTAGCAAGTCCAGACAGCGCCTCTGTGACTCAGCAATGGCAGAAGTGGGTCTGATGAGGGAGAGTGAGATTCCCCCAGGCCCTCTGTGGGTCTGAGCTGCTTTGAAGAAGTGGCTGTGTCCTGCTGCTTGATGACCTGGACAATAATCATGGTTGTCTTAGTCCTTTGCTGACCTTGGTATTACTTTTGGCTCAGTATTGGTAAATTACTGGATTTGCTGTCATTTCCACCTCAGTAGTTGTACAAGTGAATAGCTGGATTTGCTGTTGTAGTGACCTGGGTAATTGCATTACTAATGTATATGTATACTGTTACTTAGAGATAAATTTTTTATCCCCAAAGCTCTTGATCTAATGTCTCTTATGGTATCCCACACCTATAACTAATTGGGGCTGCCTTAAGTTCTTATATCTGTACAGTAAAAGATGCTGTAGCATTGCATAAATGAAACAGGCATCTGCCTGTTAGTCCTGTGTTTCACCCTCTTGATTTAAATTTTACAGGTTTTAGATTAGATCAGATGAACCAACAAGATGAGATGGTCCAGAGATGAACAATGAAAATTTTAGGAAGGAACTGTATTATTTTTATTCTGGTATCACATGTGTAGATCCTTTTTTAGTGACCTGTAAATGATGCTAAAATGAACACTAATCTTGCATGTGGTTTTATTTCCAGGTGTATTCATATAAATGAAGTAATCAATTTAAATGAACTTGACACTTGGTGACAAGATGAATTCATCACTGACAGCCTTATCTTATTTTATTTTCAGCAGGGGAGAAATTTTGATAAACGCAAGAATAGAAGTGCTTTGCAGAGAACTCTTAGTATCACTCAGCCAGGTCTTGATGATGTAAGAAGTCACAGATGTCTCATTGCTGATAAGATTGTAGATTTATTATTGAGTTTGTTGGGGTTTTTTTGCTGACAGATTTTGCATTGACAAGCCTCAACTTTAGTTCATGTTACTTTGTGTTTGCTCCTGGCTATGGTGTCAGTAATGTTCATATGCATGTATATGTTACATACCTTAGATCCACAGATTTTGTTTCCTTTCCTTCTGCCCAGTATTAATTTAAAAATTATTCTACCGCTCCATAGGTACAGGAAGCAAGCAGTTATAGGTATATGAATGAGTTTGTCTCTTGTCCAAAATAAATGGAATTGTTTCCACTATTTCTTTAATCTACATTAAAAAGTATTTTTCTGAAGTCTTTCATGCATTTAACACTCAGAAAATGCAAGGGCCTGGTGCAGTTTATTTATCATTTACAAAAAAAATCATCACAGCACTAGGTCTGATGACACTATATGTATGCAAAACATAGTGCTTGATGACAGTATGTATGCCAGAAATGCTGTGGGGTTACATGTAAAAAAGTCCTTGGTATAGGGATGGTAGACACAGCAGGTGAAGATACACTGACTCTAGAGATTTAATATTACTGGATACAAAACTGCTGAGTTTAAACTATTAGTCTATAGATATCTGATGCATGAATAAAAATTAGGCACATTTATTCTTACCCTTAAAAGCCTGATGCAGCAGGGAATTACTTTAAGTACTTTAGTAATCCCATTTACTTCAGCGGGACTCCACATGAGCTTTAAATTAAACATCTACAAGATATCTGTGCTGAAATAAAGCAAAGCTCTGAAGAATGTTCTCAAGTGCTTTGCAGAATGGAGGCAGGATGCTTAACTGATGAGCTCCATGAGCTGCACACATTGTATTGGAGGAGTTCACACAGGACTGCCGTGTGGGAGGCAGAAATAGAGAAGCAAAGGTAGTACAAAAGCCACAGCATAGAAATTTCAAAGGCAAATAGGTCTTTCCTGGCTCCATATGAACAGCCACAACTTTTATGCCAATTTTTATATCTGGAATACTTTCCTATAACTTTAGTACAAGTTGTGTTGTCTGACTTCTAGAACAGGAACATACTACTTTTTCCTAATATACAGTAAATCCACATAATTTAATGTAAATACCAAAACAGTAGTCCTACACGATTTTTTTTCCCTCAGAAATTTCCAATTATATTTGAGAAATGTTGTGTTATGAATCTACTCTCCTAGGTGCATCAGTAAGTGTCAGTTCTACCTTGCAACTGAAGCTGGGACATAGCCAGTACGACAGTATATTTAATTTCAGCGATACTGTGCTTACTCAGTGAATACAGTTATTATTTGTCTTTGCAAAAGTGCTGATAAAGCTTATAAAACCAAAAATACAGATCCTTTTCTAACTTGAAAACAAAATGAGTATATTCTGTACCCAGACTTCTATTTTCAGCATTGCTTCAGGCAACTCAATTAGATTTTAAATAGAAATGCAGTTTATTCCTTATTTTAAGGAAATGTAGCATTTGTCACCTTTGTCTATGAAGTAATTTTAACAGTTACAGTATTCTCCATACAAATATGATATATTTATGTATGTATAAAGATATTAAGGTCTTTTATAATGGTGGTAAAAATATTATTTCTGCATCTTTTCAGAATTTAGAGTTGTGTTGTTGGTTGTTTTGGGGTTTTTCATATATGTCTACAAATCAAAAATAAATGTATCACAATACCTTAATCCACTTAAAAAAACCCCCCCTTACTCCAGATGTGTTCGATTTTATAACATTTGATTTGAAGAAAAGTGTTGTATCATAATGGCTGCCCTAAATTAGGACTTAAATTATATAGGTGGAAAAGGTCTACAAAATCAGATTTATCCCCAGCATTTATTATAAATCCCCAGATTTATCCTTTTCCTAAATGTTGATAGGAATTGTGCAACTGCTGTAGTTCAAGTCTTACTTCCTCACGGAAGGTGGGAAAGGTTTATGGCTTTGCTCTTTGCAGCAAATTCCTAAGTCTGAAGATGGCTTGTCTTGTCTTGCTTGAGCCCTTTTCTTTAGCCTAATCAGGTTCTATTTCTTACTGTTTTCTCCTACACCTCATGATTGTCATGGTTGCTGTTTTCTGGACTTTCTCCAATTGTTACATGGTCACTAATTTTTCTGATTTTGAAAACAAAGCACACTATTTGGCTAATATTGTGTCATATTAAAGTAGGATAATTTTGTGTCTCCTAAATGACATTATTCTTTTACATTGGTGCCAGGAATCATGATGATTCTGTTCTCCTCCACGAAACAAGATGATGTGTAACAACTCATCTTCAGTGCCTGATTTGCTGTTGTCCTAATCCTGACCCACAGAATACTAACTAGTTGCTTCCCACTTTGTATTAGTGGAATTTCACTCAGCTGGTTTTCACTAGCACACTCTTCTTTCCCCTTAAGATCATGTTCCTGAGTTAAATTAATTTTGAATTTTAATCCCATATTGCAGTTCCTCCCGGCTTTTTAACAGTTTGCACATTTGCCTGTGCAATAACTGAACTCTTCCAAGATCGAAGCTATTTACGAATGTATTGAATACTAAAGGATTTGGTACAAATTTAGCTTTTCATACATCCTTCAGGCATGGGACTTAATAATTAATAACCATTACTTAGTAACTGTAAACAATGTGTAGTCTCTTAGAGCTTTGCCTAAATCACCTTTAATGAGCATCAGCAGCTTTACTGAAATAAAAAAAAGTAATGTCTCTTCTAGTGAAGGCCAAAACAGACAGGCTTTTGACATTTTTGTTTATCTCACTGGTGTGTCTGAAAGCTGTCTGAGCAGCGGGACAGCCCTTTTCTTTGCCCTCCTTTAAAGCTCTCTCTATTTTCTTTTCTGTTCCTAACCAAGATTCATTCTCTGATTTGGGCTTTCTGGTTTTGCTCCTATATACTTGCACTCTTCCCTAAAATTCATCCTTTAGTAATTCGACTTACTTTTTATTTGCGTATACTTCCTTCTAGTGTTTCAGGATCATTGAATAGGTCTCAATTTAGTGAAGTTTATCTTGTGGTACTCATCTTCTTTTCCCTTCATATTGAGGTTGTTTGTGTTTATGCTCTTCACATTATTTCTTTATGAAAACAGATTGCTTTCTTTGGAGTTTATAATAAAATAAAAACTAGTAGAGAGCAAATCTTAGGTTTGTGGTTTTTACAGGGCAGTCTAGGATGACATTGGCTTGAGATATTCTCATGCCCCCAGCCCTCCGTGCTGCCAGCACAACTGTTTCTTCAGTGAGCTGTGATTTGGATCAGGGAACCAATCCAGCTTAAAAATAATCCAGCAAAAAGATTTATTTTTGTTTTGCTCTTAAAGCTGAATCCTTTGCTCTGTTTGCAGAGCATCTATACAAACAATTGCCCTAATGCAATTGAAAGCAAACAGAAAAGCAGACAGCTTTACTGCTCACCCTTTTTTGTTTTTAATTCCATTCTCTTTTTCTAGGAATTACAAATAATATTTTCTCATAGTCTTTTACCCAAGTAGCCCTTAGTAGTGCATTTTCAGTCAGTTTACCCTGCATTGATTAAAAAGAAAAGATATTTCAGACTTGATGTAGTTGCTTCTCTGCTCAGTAACAAAACTTCTCCCTGTATAATAGCCTTCCAGTACCTGAAGGGAGCCTACAAGAAACATGGAGAAAGACTATTTAAAAGGGTATATAGTGACAGGACAATGGGGAATGGCTTCAAACTGAGAGTAGGATTAGATTAGATATTAGGAAGAATTTCTTTTACTTTACCAGAATAGGTTTAGAATTTCTTTTACTTTACCAGAATAGGTTGCCCAAAGAATTTTTGAATGCCCCATCTCTGGAGCTGTTGAAGGCCAGGTTGGATATGGCTATGAGCAACCTGGTCTAGTGGAAGTTGTTCCTTCATATGACAGGGGGGTTGGAACTAGATGATCTTTGAGGTCCATTACAACCCAAACCATTCTATGATTGTGTTTCTATACTGTAATGACCCTGCAATACCTTCCCAATGCGTCCCTTGGTTGTTAAAGGCCCCATATTCATCTTCTTCTGTGTTTTGAAGAACTAGCAGCAGCACCCAAAGCTCTGGAGTCCTACACTGTAGTGTCCTACAGAATTTCCAGGTGTCTGAGGAGATCCAAGATCTGATTGAAGTTTTTCTAATTGTTTGGAAGCTTTGTATTGGCTCTCACATCAGGTAAGAATTGGGGTTGTTTAATATTTGTTAGTGGTATGCAAAGCATCTCTTCTGCCTGGATATGTATTTTTTGCTTTGCTTTGCTTCAAGTCGTAGGAATGCCATAGCTTTGAGATTTTAATTCCTTTGGTAATTTTCAGGTAAATTAGGTAGTGAGTTTTGCATATATGCTGCTTTAAAACCATAGGAGAAAAAGTTCAGCACCCTTACTGCTCACCATGGTGCTATTTTTCTGAATACCTCTATTGAGAGCCACTTATATCTTCCCAGAAATCTAGGCCTTTTGCCATGCTTTAGGCCACCTATTCATTGAAAATCCTTCTTCACTAATTAGCATTTTCATCACCAGTCATTACAGACCTTCACAGAGGTTTTGGTAAAGAGAATTCCTTATCAGGCAGGCAGTCTCAGCTCTGCAGTTTCCATCTCCTGATTCCAGTGAACAAGACCAGAGGTCTGTGAGTTACACTGGGAGACCTTTGCAAGATGTCCTGTAAAGGCCTTAAGAAGGCATCCATGCCAACTTCCATAGCTCTCCAGCTGCTCCCTGTACGTTGCAGTTCCTTATGATCTGATGACTTGATTTTGTCTGGCAGATTTTATCAGACATAGAGATGAGGCCATATGTCTCTCTGCATTCATACCTAAGTTTGTCCTAATATGAGGTCTGTCTTGTAACTTCATATTTTTTTCTTATAAAAATGGAAATGCCTTTTTAATTTAAAGGTGATAAGTTAATGATAAAATAGCAATTAGATTTAATATTTCTAATTTTAAAAGTCACGTTAATGGCCATGGCTAGGGTCACACTCTTGTTTTGTCATGCTTAAAACAAAGTCTGCAGTAGAGGACTTGAGCTTTAGAGGACACTACCACAGGGCTTAACAGGCAGCACTTCAAAGACCATTAATAGAAAGCCACTCCCTCAATCTGCTTAAACTTTGGTGAGGATAATGCGGCTTACTCTAACTGATTTTTGATAAAAACAGTAAAAGACAAACAGATGCCTGAGTTAATAAGTGCACCCTGTTGATAAATTTCTCCTGCTTATCCAGGAATATTTGTCCTGGGGAAGAAAATTTTCTCACTGCAGCTAACGCAAAAGTCAAACAGCTAATTCTGATGACTAAATTTACATGAAAAAATATAGCAAGTATTAGTGTATCATAATCAGCCTAACTGATGAATTAAACCTCCCAGCTGGTATGAGATTTCATTTATTCTTGATTTGCTTCTGTTCTGTTGGCTTTTTAAATGCTTGTAACATAATGTTATCATGTTTTTATATGAAGAAGAAACCCATTCACCATGTGGATTTCAGTATCAGCCCCTTTTGCATCTCAAAAACTGTCTTTCTTAGGAAATGCACTTAATGCACTATCAAATTGCTGCAAAGCTTTCTACTTGTCCAGTAAAATTTCAGATTAAAGATTAGATTCTGCTCTTTGGAGACACACCCACCAATGCAGAATTTTGGGTGGTTTTCTTTGTACTCCACAGGTGCAGTACAGTTTCTGTGCTCTTATTTTTGTGAAGTCATTTGAATTTGTGTTTGCAGCTCTGCAAGCAAATAAGTTATGTATATCTGTGCTTCTGGCAAGTACAAGATAGACATTAGACAAATTAGTATTTGCATTATTTTTTTCTAAGGACAAACTGTATGAGTGGAAGAGTTTTGAGCCTTAGTTTTGTTTAAAAGAATTTTTTAGTAGAAAGCTTGTCATTCTAGATATGGAGTCTAAATCAGATTTCCTAGTGCTTTTTTCCAAAGTCTCTGAAGTAATTGCAGTTGTCAAAGTGAATAAAATCTTTTAACGTAGAAGTTTATGATCTTGTATGAAAGGTCCTTTATGAAAAAGTATCTATTATTTGATTTTTTGTAATCCAACTGTACTGTGTATTCAGCTTATAACAGTGGAATTTAATCTAAGATTCATACAGAATATAAAAACATCTCTTCTGCTATCAGTGTCTGCTCTAATCATGGAATGTATGTCTTCTTAATAATAAAGTGTATTTGAAAAACAATTATATCAGTGTGAATGTATAAAAAATGTAATAACTAAATATTTCACTTGTAGGTATGCCTAAAATCAGCAGTGATATGAAGTCCATTGAGGAGATCATCTTAGTTTGTGGTTTAGGTTATTAATTTTATTTTTTTTTCAGTGGCATTAACCTGTGTGATATTTGGCTATGTTAGTTACAAAGTTTTTTCCAGCTGATTTGAGAACTGATATTAATTTTGAAATTCCTTTGTTTCATGTGATAATATTGCAAAAATTTTGTTAATTCACCCATGATTAGCTGTCTACTGTTTTTGCTATATGAGGTTCTGCCTCATACAAAAATTTAATAGGACTAAAGGACTGTGGTTCTGTGATACAACATGCTGAAGTTAGAAGCTGGGAGTTGCACATTTGTTTTAATGTATAAAGTGATATTGCTTTGGTTTTGTGTGTTTGAGACTGCAGTTTTTGTCTAGCAAAACTTGTAATGAGATTTTTAACAGCTGGTTGCAAATTCAAAAAATTGAGGCAAATGAAGTATTTAAAATATGTTAAATGTTTTTTGAAAATTTATGAGTGTTTTCCTACCCAAAATTCAGTATCCAGAAAGTGAATGAATCAGGCACTATGCAAATTTGTGATTCTCTAGTTCTAATGCGGAAAATTTATTTGTATAGGCTTTCTCTGAACTTTTAATGGTATCAGTGGCATATTCCTTGATTTTTAAAAAAATAAAATTAATATTGGCAAAATGATAACACTTTAAGTGTTTTCATCTCATGAAAGGAAATGAAACAAGCTTTTGGGAGCTGGAAGGTTTTGTCTGTATGGCACTTTTTAATTTTGGGAGTGTCCAAGGGGCAGATGTGGCCAAGGTGCTTTGTCGGTCCTGAAATTCCTGGCCGTAGTCTGGATTGAAATGTTGGTGTCATTTTAATCTGAAATTCTGAAATTTTGTTGGGTTTTTAATTTGTCTGGGTTTTTTTCCTTTCTTTTACAAAGTCTATCACAGATCTTCAACTAGGTTGTGTTTAATTAATCACTGGAAGTGCCTGGCTCACGCTGCTGGCTACCAAGAGTGTATTAGTTTGTAAACTACTTGCCTGATTTTAGAAAAGGTGCATGATTGTTTCAAGAAATGCAGTATTTTGCCTTTTAATTTCACGTTTTTTGGGAGACACAGCTCCTGTCCGCATTTGGAAATGTTGTACAGAGTGTTGGTGGTGTTGTGCTACTGTGTTGCCATTATCCTGAGTTAAGATTTCATTTATGGGGACAAATAAGCTTGTGCCCTCATGCTAATTTGAAGTATTTTATGAGGTAATAATTTTACTTATCTTGTTATGGTTTAATTTTTCTTTTAAACGTAACCTAAGAATCTATTCTACCTAGAGTACAAATTGCTTAATATGATTATTGAAATAAGACAATATGTGTGTGCATGATCAAGTTGTTAAAATGGAAGTCTTCAATATGCAAGTAAGCTTGCTACCAGTAAATTTTGTTTTATTTCATCCTCGTCATACTTGGAGTGAGTGTTGAAAGACAAACGGGCAAGCGTTGCTCAGCCAGAGGGGAAAAGCACGTCATACAGCCCCCAGAATAGCATCGGCAGTAAATATGGTCATGCTGTTCTTCCCCGAGATAGACCCAGATCACATTCATAGCACCCACCAGGTCTGCTGGTTACCAGACGTTCAGGGCCTTTGATGAAATATTTACAAATGCGCTGCAGTTTGGAGGGATCTGCCGGCAGTGAAGAAGCTGACATCAAGAAAAAGGGAGGAAAAGGGATCACAAGCCAGGGAGTTCAAACAAAATGCAGTTTAGGGAGAATACAAATTTAATCACAGTATTAAAACACTACTCCAAGATACGAACTGTGTACTTGTTAGACTTCTTTTTTACATTAACTTATGTTTTCCAGGGACTTAGAACCATTAAAGCCTGAAGCCTTTGTAGAAGAAGAAAGGTGAGCTGAAAAATAGCTCTTTGTTCAACAGTCTTAGGTCATACACAATGTCAAAACTGGAGTTAAAATGTATTGTAAAATGAAATCAGAGAGAGGCTGAGATTAAAAATTTTTTTCCAGTTTCAGTTATTTTTTACTTTGTGCAATATATTGAAATGAAGTAAGATAGCCCTGAAGACCTGTGACCATGGCCTATCTAATGTGTTAGAAGGAAATTTTTAATTATTCAAGGCCAAGAAAAATCCCTGTTAATTTCTTCATTTTGAAAAGGTAGATTATCCCCTCTGGGCCAAGAGAATGTTCTCATTTCCTTGTCTCTTATCTCTGTTCATGTTGACTTGTATTAATATAGCTTCTATGCTTTTATAATATTTGTATTTTACTCTGAGAACTGTAACATAAAGATCAAACTCTGCCTTTGAATTCTGGCCACTGGACTTGACAGGACGCTACAGAAATTAAGCTGATGCATTGCGTCTTCCTCCACTCACCCCCACCAGTTTGTGTGTCTCTGTAAAATTTGAAAAGCTCACTTCAGCTTCTGCAGCTTCTCTCCTCTGGCTTTGCCTCTGCACTGGTGCATTAGCCAGGGTGTTAGTGGAAAGGGTTTGTTATTTCAGACACATACCATCGCCTGCTGCCCTCACTTCTCCCCTGCACTTGCACAGGGCATGGAGACAACTTCATACTTCCATTTGTATCAGTTACACACATGGGTTTTAAATTCATCCCTTTCTCTGTATAGTGCTTTTCTTTTTTTTTTTTTTCCCCTCAGATAACTCAATAAATGTTAAATAGCAACTATTACTACCTTCATCTGGTACTAATACACTACTTTTTTCCTTAAGAAAATCTCATTGACATTTCTTTAAATGTAATGAGGGAAGTGTGTTTTCAGAGCAGTAGCTCTGGAATTTGTTCTCGATTTGTGAGTGACGTTATGCAGTCGAGAAAAAAATCATGCCAGCATGTTTCAGTCAGTGCCAAAAGAACATAGACAGTGATTCAGTGCCCAGATCTATTGCTGCCCAAAACTGTATCTTGTCCTATTTATACTTTCACAAATGAGGGTCTTGCTTAGGAAAGGAGTTAGGTGAATGTTGTATTTGTGTGATATTTGATGTTGAATTTGTCCAGCTGTTTTACATTCTGCTGTTCTTTTATTTTAAGCATTGAAAATGTAAGGTTTTAAGTGGCATAGATAGTTTGTAACAATTAAATCAAATGATCCCGGTTTCTTAAATTATCACTACTTATGTTGGAGTTAACTTCACTTGAAATACCTTAGTGCCACAAAATACCTTTTTCTACAAAACAAGGGAGTTGACCATCCTTGGTATTCAGGACACCTAAACCATAAATAGCAATTTACTCTAAAACACCTAAACTATGGTTAAGAAAGAAGAGTACAGGTCAAAATAATAATTTAAAATGGAATCTCTTTGGATCAAGACTCAAATTACAGAGTTACAAATTGGTGTCAACTAACAGTCCAGTTCTTTTGGGCTTTTCATCAAGACATGATATAAGAGGCATGTATCAATTTTGTTAATTTGAAGGAAAACAGGAGAAGTTGTTTAAATCTGTCTGAAGATCTAATAAAATAGTATCCTGGTGTCTGTCTGGAGAGGATGGAAGTTGTGTAACAGGAACTCTTGAGTCTCCCTTTGTCAAACATAGAAATGAGAGCTGATACAGGAAGTTGTGCATATGAAGGGCCCTCCACTAGGAAATACCAGGAATAAAAATTCCAGTTGGCTCATACAGATGTTGTACAGATACAGTGGAACTTAATGAAAATGCCTTCATTTTCAAAATTCAGTAAATT
The DNA here is from genome assembly GCA_013400695.1 of Neodrepanis coruscans. Taxonomy (NCBI): domain Eukaryota; kingdom Metazoa; phylum Chordata; class Aves; order Passeriformes; family Philepittidae; genus Neodrepanis; species Neodrepanis coruscans. Next base: position 34,730 of record VYZS01036495.1, read on the forward strand.
GATATAATGAACCACTATAATTTCCTTTTTCATTCTTTGGTATTATAATTTAAAAAGACAATGCAATACTGATACATAAATTATGTGATGTAGTGTGGGGGAAAAAGTGTTACCAAGAGACAATATTCTACCCACACTGATGTCCCCTACCTCTCTATGAGAAATCCTGGGCTGGGCTACCCAGACAGCACCCATGATTTTTCTGTGGTGGTGTGGAGCCTGCGGGTGGCCCAGGACAGAACAACCTTCATCCCTGCTGTTTTGCTGGCACAGGGTGCCCTGGAACAGAGAGTGACCTAAACTTTTCAAAGCACTTTTTGTTTGTCTGACCCTCATGAAGTGAGGCTTCAAGGAAGTTAATTGAAATATTTTGCCTGTTCCTGTTTGATTTTTTAGTCCAGCTTTCACAAAGGTAATGAGCAAACAACAAGAATTAAAGCTGAAGAAATAAGAATTTTCTAACTTAACTCCCCCCTCCACATTTCTCTCCTGTCTTAATGATTAATATTGTTAAAAAAAGCAGCTCACTTTAAAGTGTCTTAAGGCTATTTTTGTGAGCAGTTGGCTTAAAAAAGTTTGAATGTTTAGTTTAAACTTTACAAATTAACCTACTGAAGTTTCCACAAAATTTTCAATAGATAGTGTAAGAAGACTTTTAGAAGTTTTTGAAAATTATTAAACTTTGTTTCAGGGATGGAAAGCATCTGATTGCTCTAATTTTCCAGGAAAGATCTTTTAAAATTGTTTTTCAGTCAAAGAAAATACCACATGAGACTTCAAAGGACATTTTAAAAAATTGCACTTAACCCCTTAGATTTCCTTAAGGCTTTCTGTTTGGCTGTTGTCTAGTTAACTGAGTATTTATATTTTGCAGAATAATTGTAGTAGAACTTGAGTCAGTTTAAGACCTGATATGAGACCCACTGAAGTCAGTACAAATCACTACTCTGACTTTGGTGCACTGTTTCAGTGTCTGTCTAATGTATTTTACCAGCTCAAAGATGTACAGTATGGTTTTGGCCACAGACAATAGCTGGAAAGTGCTATTTTTAACATTCATTGTTTGTGTTGTGGTAATATGTGAATTCTAATGGGCAGCCAAAACCTAAATGTGTCAGAGAGTGCTGTGCAAATAAAATGTCATCACTGTTAGATTAAAACCAGTATAAGAATCAACACCTGGATACTATGCACAGAGGTACAGAGCACAAGAGAACTTTTTAATAGAATTTTCATTTGTGTAGGTTACTCACATAATGTGTGGGAAGATGAAGATGAAGCATGTGAAGTGATGACACAGCATTGTTCCTAAAAGCTCAGTAATTGTCCAAGTCCGTGAGCCAGCATATTACTCTTGTGCACAGAGACAACAGACATGGATAAGTATATAAAAACATGGTTTAGATCTTTTGAATTTTGCCAGTACATTGGACTTTATAATGAAGATGCTGTTCATATAAAAGGTTGAGAAGTGATAGACTGGATAAAGCTGTAATGATTATATATAGATTTTAAGGTTGACAGCTAAGAAATTGTACTTTTTTCACCTTATGTAAACACATTAAGTATCTTTCTGTGTTTGATGTAAAAGCCTGATATTTCAGGAAAATTCATTCCAATCATCAAAACTATTGAACTTTATACACCATTATTACAATGACTATTTTTGTTATATTGCAATCACTAATAACTATTTTGAAACAGATTACTATAAAGCTTCTAAGAATTTTATCTAGAAAAGGTAATTATTAAGCAGTATTTCTGAAGTATTTAGATGTGAAACTTCTGCATGTAACAGGTTGGACTATAGTATTTATAGAAACCTTGGCAGAATTTTGTGGTGAAATCACAGAATAAAACCTAGTATGATATGTTAAGTAACTTTGAAAGTGACTAAACATATTCTATTATAAATTGATTTTGTTGGATGTAAAATGGTAACTCATCAAGTATATTTCTCAAGAGTATGCATCAGCTATGTAGAATTACCATCCCTCCATGGTTTTATATGCAGTTAAATTAAGGCTGTGATTATCAAGATGTATCTTTGCTCTCACTGTTTCTAAATAGTTTCATATCTAATTCAACAGTCATATTAAAGACAGTTCTTGTGTCAATATTAAGTCTCAGCTGTGCATCTGAATTTAGTGCTATGTTCTTTTAACTCATGTCAGCACCACTAATGCAGCATCTGCCACTAGAATTTAGTCAATAACTATTGATGACAGACTGTCCAGAACAAAATCTGTCTTACTTTCCCAACCAGTATTAACTCCTGTATCGCTGTCAATTAGGCCAGCTCTGCACTTGAAACTGAACGAATGCTTCTGTTAATGATGCATACAGACAATCCAGTTAATTTTCAGCTATAATGGCTCTCGTGGTGTAGAAAAAACCAAGAGGATTTTTTTTTTGTCTCTGTAATCTAATCAAACTTGGTTTTCAATATGCACAACGAAATCTGGTAAGAAATAAATAGTAACTTTTTACTTGCATCAATCATTTTAATGACACATGTGGCCTAGATGTTTCTTTTCAATATCATGGAATGAAAGGTGAAGAATAAAACTGATTACCAGAATGCTGATTTCCAGATGTTTGACCCAATTTTTACAACTCTTTATCAAGTTAATTTTTGTACTGTTTACTCATTTGTATTAGCTGTAAATGTTATTTTCTTTCCGTGATGTAAATATACATGCATTAAGTAAAAACCACTTGTAGAGGGTTGTGAATATATATATATATTTTTTTTTTTTCCAAATGTGTACAGGATGCTAAAAAGGGCGCCCGAGAGAAGCCATGTAGAGAAACAGGGTTAGAACATCAGTGTGGTAGAAAAAACGATTTATCAGGAAGGGCAAGGGTTCTGCTTACAGATGCAAGATTCCAAGGTGCCAGTCTGATTTGCAGCTGTGTGATGCTTTTGTATTCATGACACATGCACATTAAATGTGCCTTTATGGAGACTTTAATTTCAATTGTGTAAAGCTTTGTTTAAATGCATGTGGAATAAGGTTTTCCGGGATGCAGTGAGCTTTTTCATAATCTGGCCCCTTTGCTTGTTTTTCTTCGGGTATGAAAAGATAGAGGGGCTTAGGGACAAACATAGGTGGATGGATAAATGCTCGTCCTGAACGAAAAGAAGTGAGACCCTTTTCTTTGTTATCTCTGAAATGAGGTGCTTTGCATCGTATTTTTGGAAAAGGGAGGCCTCGTGTGGTCAGGCTTGAGAACAGCTGCCTGCCGGGCTGCAGGAGCCCGGGTGCAGGCACTCCCTCCTTCAGCTGAGCTGTTGTCAGCAAGCCAGGACTATGATCATGGACATACGGGTGGTATTTATCATAGCATCATAGAATGGCCTGGGGTGGAAGATATCTTAATGATCATCTTGCTCCAGCCCCACTGCCATAGGCAGGTACACCACCACTAGACCAGGTTGCTCAGAGCTCCATCCAGCCTGTCCTTGGTACACCTCCAGGGATGGGGCATCTACAACTTCTCTGGACATCCTGTTCCTGTGCCTCACCACCCTCAAAGTAAAGATGATTTTCCTAATATCTAATTTAAACCTAGTCTCAGTTTGAATCCCTTTCCCCTTGTCCTGTCTCTACATGCCCTTGTAAAAAGTCCTTCTTCAACTTTCTTGTAGGCTCCCTTCAGGTACTGGAATTCCGCAATTAGGTGACTTCTAAGTTTTCTCTTTTCTAGGGTGAAAAATCCCAGTTCTCTCAGCTTGTCCTCATAGAAGTGCTCTGTGCCCCTAAACATCTTGGTGGGCCTCCTCTGGACCTGCTCCAACAGGTCCAATATCCTTTCTGAATTCCCTATAAATACAGATGACTAGATTACAGGAAGAAATAACACCCGAATATGACTGCAGCTGCTCTGTTATTGAACAGATCTGAAGTAGGAAATACTGTTCTCCCTTTTTTCTTTATTGTGCTATAATACATATACCCTTCATTGCCTTTCTAGGCATTTAAGTCAGGTAATGGAACATAAACTCAAAAGTCCATTTTGATATTAAACTAATTAGCTGAACAAGAAAATTGGAATAGTCTGTGTGGTAACTGACAAAATGACAATATTTTGATTTAAAGGCAAATTTAAGGAAAAAAAAAAGCAAAACAGAAACCTGAAACACTATCTAGTGCATGTAAATACATTAAAAAAATCCCACTTCCTAGCCTAGAGTTATTGTAAGATTTAGCTGTGAAGAACTGCTGTACAGCAACCTAGGCAGGGACACGTGAGAATATCTGTGAGTGACAGGTTAAAGTCCTAGTTTATGAGAGGATATTCCAGCACTCTTACCTTGAACATATATCTTAAATGGAAGTAAATCCAGCTGCAATATATTTATTTCTTTCCATTGACTTCATTCTTATTATCAGTTCTGAGCACATTCTCCAACTTCTTGAAGAATTCCAATTAAATTAAATTCTAAAAAATGCAGGATTTACCATCGGTAACACATTGACTGCTATCAGCTGGGATATGTGAGAAGCCTCTCATCATGCCTGACCTCCTCAAGAGATTATTTTTGTTTGTGACTCCAGCAGGGAGTAGTCTCTGGGGAAGGCATCAGGCTGCCCTTGTGCCCACTCACATGAACAGTGAAGGGCTGGAAGCTGGCCTTTTGTCTCTTCCCCTTTTTTATTTATAAGTTTTGTCCATTATCTTGTCTGTTTCAGTGACTTAAATCCATTCTCTTGCTTAACATCAGTCAGTATTTCCCTTAAACTTAAATGTACTTTTTACTGAGTTGTATTTCTCAACATACCAGGTTCAGGTTTTTGTGATACTACTGGTAGGGTTCACCTATTACATATAAATTGCACGTGGGAGTCAGTTTTCAGGGTTGCCTGAAGGCGCCTTTATTGGGATTGAGCAATCAGAATAAAGAGAACAATATTCTGGAGCCTGTAATCTCACCGTGGTTTTGAGTTTGCTTACATCTCACTGATGCGGCTGATAGGGTCTGATGGATGTACTATCAGCAGTTGTATCTTCTAAAGTATCTCCACTGTAAGGTACAGAGAAAGTATTTTCTGATTATGAAAACGATTGTTTGTTATCAAATGCTTTTCAGAAAACACCTTACTTCACACAGGAGAAATGAAAAAAGCCCTGCAAAGCTGTTCAATTTTCTAATTTCGTCTAGAAAAAAAGAATAATTAAGAACCCGTCTCTCTTGAGGGTGAAAAAACACATCTGGAGGCAAAAGACGCTATGCTAAATCTTTGTTCCTTCTTGCTATGACTTATTTTGCAATGGAGGATCTATGCCCAGAGGGTCCAATTCAGGATGTGTTCTGGTATTTTTGTTTCCCCCCTCAAGCACATCATGCCAATGTCCCTGAAATTCGTAGTGGAAGCACCTGTTAAAGAAAAAAAAAATCCAAATAAATATAAAAAGGAAAATCCTGCCATGTGACCTTTTCTACTTGAGCATCCATCTTCCTGCGCTTCCCTGGGGGATGCTGCAGACGGCTTTGCAGGCGGTTTCCCCTTAGGAGAGGGCATCCTCCGAGCAGTGCGGCGGGGGAAGACAAGGGTGTCCCCCTCACTATTCCCCGGGCATCCCCTTCTGTTGATTTCCAGGAGCAGATCGGTGCGGGGCGGGCACGACCGGCGCTCCGCGCCCGCGCAGCCTCCAGCCCCACCCGGCACCGCGGGCAGAGCCGGGCCGAGCCGGGCCGAGCTGAGCCGCGCTGGGCATGGCGCCGCTGGTGCTGTACCACTGGACGCAGTCCTTCTCCTCGCAGAAGGTGAGGGGGGCGGCGGGGCCACGGGGCGGCGGCCTGTGGGCCCCGGATCGCCGCCTGCCCGCCCGCGGGGGAGCGGGGCGGGAGCGAGGGGGCGGAGGGGCGCTGGGTCCAGCCGAGCGGGGAGTGCTGCTCCCGGGGTGAGCCATGGTGCCCTTGCAGGTGCGGTTGGCAATAGCCGAGAAGGCGCTGAAGTGCGAGGAGCACGATGTAAACCTGCCGCTGAGCGAGCACAACGAACCGTGGTTCATGCGCTTGAGTTCCTCTGGAGAAGTACCTGTCCTGATCCATGGCGAAAACATCATTTGTGAAGCAACGCAGATTATTGATTACCTGGAAGCGACGTTTGTAGATGGTAATCCTGCAGGCATTTCGGTGTGAGATCCTTCCCCACGCCCCCATAGCGTGCAGCAGTGCTAGGGGCAGCGCTGTGTCACTGTGGGAAGGTGCATTCAGGACAGAAAATGTTTATGATTTCACAAGTAAATGGGCTGTCCTAATACTTGGCATTGTGGGCTGAAAACATGTTCCTTTGAAATGAATTGAAGGCAGTCTAGCAGCTTCTCAACCTGTATAAGTAAAACCTAGCCCTGTCCTCCTTAGCCCTTAAGGAAGGATGGAGAGACTAGGAATGGCAGCAGCACTGTGTCGTGCTAGGCCTGAGGTGACATTGCCATGAAAAATAACATGTAAAACAAAGCTGCACAACTGCAGTTGTTGGGTAGGTCCAGATTCTCTGTGAGATAAGAAGAAATAGAATTAATTCCGTAATAATTTTGGATGCAAAGAAGGAAGTAGAATGAGCAAATTATTTTTGGTACCAAGGTGGATTGAAGAAGTAAAAGAGTAGGAAGAGAAACCTTGGAAGTGATCACATGCAGGCTTTTGAAGTTCTTTGTGTTTGTATTGCCGAAAAAGACTGTCTCAATTTTTGAAGGAAATGTGGAGCTATATTTTTTGTAAGTGTGAAGATGGCAGCATTTTGTATTTCAGGGATATAGTGCTGCTATTTCTAAGGTATGAAGAAAACGTTGTTTTTTGGTGAACATTATTTGTATTTAATGCTGGCTTTTAGTCAAAAAAGGAGAAGTCAGGATCCAGGTAGATTGATGGCAGGGTAAAACCCAGTGGTGTGCAGGAATACTTCTAACCATACTTTGGGTAGGATTCCTATACTGTAATTTTTACAAGCATTGCAACAGTGTTTCAGCTGTAACAGTTTCCTGGAACCTCAGCTGTGCTCTACTGTGAGATCACTAAAGGGTTGTGTGTCCTGGTTGCCCATTCCTAGAAGTACATGACAGATACTGAATCCAGTTTTATGATTTGAATGCCTCTTAATGTGTGTTTATGTGGGTTGCTGCATAAGAACTGAAATTACTAAAACATTTCAGAATGGAGTATGTGTATATACATTTCTCTGAGCTGCAATAACACTGTTGAGTTATGGTGGGAAACAAGTGAAGCTTTAGCTGTGGTTGCGTCATCTGTGCCAGTTGGATGTAACTGAAGAAACTTTGGTCAATTTCACGGTTCTTTTCTTAACTTTATTTTTAACTTTATATTGCAGAGGAAGTACCAAGATTAATGCCAGAAGAGGGGAGCATGTATTATCCAAGGGTGCAACACTATAGAGAGCTTTTAGACTCCTTACCTATGGATGCCTACACACATGGCTGCATCCTGCATCCCGAGTTAACAGTGGACTCCATGATTCCAGCCTATGCTACCAGCAGAATTCGTAGTATGTACTAGTATAACGCTGAATGTCTGTGTGGGCTTTATGTATTGCATTAAATTCATCTTCTTAAGTGCCCCTTAGGCAGAAAATAATGAGAACAGTTTACAAAGTTTAGTTGCAGTTCTTGATAATTTGTGCATATACTTTTTATTGATTGTGTAGTCTCCTATGATTTGAAAATGGAAAAATGTCATTTTTGAGGTGTCTGTGTAGTTAATTTTTGTACCATGGCAAGCTTTTAATTAATGCTTATAAGTTTCCTTCTAAGTATCACACAAGAACTAAGGACAAGGGTCAAATCCCAATAAGACGACTGGATGATGATTCCGTGTTTACAGTTGAATTCTGAGACCTCTGATTTTTTTTGTAAATGTCAGTGGTTTATATTGTACTGATTTTTTGTATGATATTTTAGAATGCTCCATAGAAGAAAGTAAAAAAATGCAGAGACTTTAAAATGTAATAATACTATACTATTACTAGATTCATGATGTCATAAAAGATGATACTGTGTTAGTTTGAGAAATTCTTTTTCCAACAAATTGTATTATTCTCTGCCTTAAAATTTTTGGTAAGACAGTTCTCTTATTAACCACACCATTATGTTTTCAGAAGTGGAGGCAGGCCAGTTAATTTTCCATATAGTTGCATGAGTTATGTTACTGAAGTAACACAGAATTATAGAATGGCCTGGGTTGGAAAGGACTTAAAGATCATATAGTTACAACCCGGCTGCCATAGGATGGGACACCTATGCTCCAAGCCCCATCCAGCCTGGCCCTGAACACTTCCAGGGATGGGACATGCACAGCTTTTCTGGGCAACCTCTTCCAGTCCCTCACCATCCTCACAGTAAAGAATTTCTTCTCATTATATAATCTAAATCTACCATCCTTCAGCTTAAAGCCATTGCCCTTTTCCAAGAATATGAATTATTCTCTTACATCAGTGTACTGTCTGGTTTGTTGGGGTTTTTTTGTTTTTTGGGGTTTTTTTGGTTTTTTTATTTCCCAAATGTGAATGCTAACTGTTTTTTGAACAGTTGTGCTTTACTCATAGACATTGTTGATAGTTTTTCTGTTTTGCATATGGTAATAGTGCTTTTATTATGGTTCACTTTAAAACATTGTCTTTTCTCATTGTATGTATTCTTCCTGTCTATCTTCTAGTTGGTACAAATTGTTGTCAGTTTGCATACATTCGTAGTGGTAGAGCTAAAATTAACACTCAGCAAAATTAGAATGTTTTCTTATCTTTTTATGCTTAAAGCATAGCCTGCTTTTTTTGATTTAAAGCATTTTTTAATAGCTTGTGGATGTCCCTAAAGAATTCCTTTGCACTTTCAAACTTCTGGATGGTTTAGTTTTCAGTTTTGAAAAACTGATCTTTTTCAGACTTGCTAGATATGATAAGGCATGAGCAAGTTCTGTATTTTATTTGTGCATACCAAATCCAAGTAAGTAGTTAATTGCATATATAAGACCTTAGGTGTGTGAATACATCCTTCAATTTCTTTATATACTGTGCTAAAAGATGGTTTTCACAGTCATGTCAGGTTGAAGCGAATATATTAAACAGTGAGTTCATTATTCTCTAGAAAGAATTTTTATCAGTTTAATTTATAATACTTAATTGGAACTAAGCTTAATTGTCAAGTACAGGTGAGAGGTGATTCATGCTCTATAATTATTCTTCTGTTCTCAGCTTATTACTAGAAATACTTACTTTTAGAAGCAGACTTATTATTCACTATGTTTTGGTATTCTAGGTCTGTAAGCATGGTGTTTTCCAGCAAAGCCCCATTTTAAGAAGACAAATGGCTATACACGTTCATTAGAAATCAGTAAAACGATCTTACACTTTTAACATCATTCCTTCTTTAATTCAAGTAATGAACATTTTTCTAGAACATCCACATAGTCCTTAATGAACATGTCCAAAAGGGATCACATACTTTGGGGTCATGTCTTAGCACACTAAAAATGTCATATTCAGTGATATTTAGACGTTTGCTGTGAAATTATGCATGCAACTTACAGTGAACTTCAGTGAATCTCAGTGTGGGCCTATCTGCACTTCTAAAGCCTTACAGGCATGTTAGGAGTTGAGGTACAAAAGCATCAGAGACCTGAGGCATATGTAGTAGAGTTTCATGGATTTAGCACAGATTTTGGGAACAACATGGTTTTTTTTTCTGAATAAGAGAAAAATATTAGCAAGATTTCCTCATTCTTGCCTGTACTGTAGAGTACTTTGCAAACTGATGAGCTGAATCTGTGGTGGGATCAATTTAAGCAGCAGTTAAGTTTTCCAAAGCATGATGTTTTTAAATTTTAACTAGGTGCTGATGTACGACTTGAAGTACCACTTCCCATTTTGTGTAATATTTGTATGCAGCCTATTGATCAGTCTCTGTGGATTGCATTATGAGTAGTCTTGGATATCTGATATTTGTCATTCCTTTTTTTTTCTTTGGTTTGGGGTTTTCTGTTTGTTTGTTTTCTTTCGTTTAATTTTTGTCAATCAGGCCAAATAAGTAACACAGAATCAGAACTGAGGAAACTTGCAGAAGAAAATCCAGACCTTCAAGATGCCTATATTGCGAAACAGAAGCGCCTTAAAGTAAGAAAACTCTTTGTATTCCCCCACTTCATTATGAACTTGTTAGTGTTAGTTTTTTTTTGTCACAAGTAGACATTACTAGTAGTGTCATGCCATGGTTTAACCCTTCAAGGCATGAAGCAGTCTGTCCCCCAGATCAGCTACACTCTTCAAGTGTGTGCTGAAGTATTGGACTGGTCCCACTGACTTCAAAGGTAAGTACACATCAGTGCTCGTGTTGGACTCTTGAGCACCCTGCAGGGTGAAGCAAACTTTGATATGTAGCATCTCTGATGTTTTTCTTCTATTATCTGAATTGTCACCAGTATCCAAATGGTATCCAGCTGACTATATGGAGAAATTAATCACATTTTATGAGTAAGCACTGTAGTATCTTAAGTAAAAGTTTCTCTGATAAAAATATAAATTCTATATGATGATTAAGACACTAACCTGTATGTATATTTAGTCTAAGCTGCTGGATCATGATAATATAAAATATCTAAAGAAAATACTGGATGAACTGGAAAAAGTTTTGGATCAGGTTGAAACTGAATTGCAGCGGCGAAATGAAGAAACACCAGGTAAAGTAGTAGTATTATTGCTAAATCCTGTTTATGTTTGGGGAGACTAAGTAAACTTCTTGACAGCACTATTATAGAGCTGGTTTTAATGTATCTGATTTGGTAGTTTAGTGTATACTGATCTTACATCACAGAAGGCATTGATACTGTTTTAAATAATAGCTTTAATGTTGCTATCAGTGAGTTCTCATTGTCTTGCTCACATTGTTAGTGTAGTGAGTTTAATTAGCTGCACAATTTTTCAGTATTTTATTAACAAAATAAGAAACATTTCAAGTACAGATTACGGATGTTATAATTGTAGGCCTCAGTTCACTATAATGATCACAACCTTAATGTTTAATAGAGGTTTATTACAATCTTATGTAAATATACTGCTGATATTTGTAGTATATGCAGAACTAGCAGTCTGGATAATTGCTTTAATCATTAGGCAACCTCCTTCCCTCACCGTCTAGGAAAGCAGTCCTGTTTACCAAGTGAAAGTCAAATTATCACAGAATCATCAAGGTTTAGAGAGACCTTCAAGATCATCTGGTCTGACTGTCAACCTAGGACCACCATAACCACCCCTTAACCATATCTGGCAAGTGCCACATTCAGATGCTTCTTGAACACTTCCAGAGACGATGAGTCCACCACTGCTCTGCATGACTTATTCCAATGCCTAACCACTCTTTTAGTGAAAAAACATGTCTAATATCTAATCTGAACCTCCTGTAGAGCAGATTAAGAATGAGAGGCCATTTCCTCTCATCCTTTTACTTGAGACATATCAGAAGGTCTGAGACCAACTCCCACCTTGCTACATCCTCATTTCAACCTCCTTCAGACTGAACAACCCCATCTCCTTCAGTAGCTCCTTATAAGATTTGTGCTCCAGACCCTTCACCACCTTCATTGCCCTTCTCTGGAGATGCTCCAGCTCCTCAATGTGTTTCTTATAGCAAGGGGCCCAAAACTGAACACTACTCAAGATGTGGTCTCAGCAGTGCCAAGGACAGCAGAACAATGGCTTCGCTAGTCCTGTTCTTGGTACAAGCCAAGATTCCATTGGCCTCCTTGGGCACCTAGGCATGCTGCTGGCTCATGTTCAGCTGGCTGTCAACCAGCACCCTGAAGTCCCTTTCTGCTGAGCAGCTCTCAAGCCTCTGCCATAAGCCTGTAGCACTGGATGGGGTTGTTGTGCAGTCACAACAGGACCTGGCACTTGGTCTTATTGAATCTCATGGAGTAGTCCTCAGCCCATGATTTCACTTGTCCAGATTCCTCTGCAGAGCATTCCTACCCTCCAGCAGATCGACACTCTGATCTAACTTGATGTTGTATGCAAACTGATTGATGGTGCACCGGATCTCCTCATCCAGGTCATTGATGAAGATGTTAAACAGGACCAGCCCAAATACTAAGTCCTAGGGAACCACCATTTGTGACCAGACACAACTGGATATAATTCCTTTCACTGCCATTCTCTGGGCCTGGACATCCAGCCAGTCATCCAAACCATGAGCAGGCAGTTTCTCCAGAAGAATGCTATGGGAGACAGCACCAAAGGCTTTACTGACTTCTAGATAGACAAGAACCAGAGCCTTTCCTTCATCTACTGTGCAGGTCATGTCATAGAAGGAGGTCAGGTTGGTCAAACAGGACCTGTCTTTTGTAAAACTATGCTAGCCGAGCCTGTTCCCCTGGTTCTCCTGGTTCTCCTGCACTTGCCATGCAATGGCGCTCAGTATGATCTGCTCCATGACCTTCCCCAGAACCAAGGTCAGGCTGACAGTTCTGCAGTTTCCTGGATCCTTCTTCTGACTCTTCTTGTAGATGGATGTCACATTTACTAATTTCCAGTCAACTGGAGCTTCTTTGGTTAACCAAGACTGCTGGTAAATATTTGAAAGTGGCTTGACAAGCTTTCACCAGCTCCTCCAGCTTCACCAGTAATCTCAGGCACATCCTATCTGGGCTGGTAGACTTGTGGGTGTCTTACTGGCATAACAGGTCACTAACCATTGCCTTCTGGATTACAGGGGCTTCACTCAGCTCCCTGTCACTAACTTCCAGTTTTGGGAGCTGGATATGCTGAGGACAACTTGTTTTGATACTAAAGACTGAAGCAAAGAAGGCATTAAGTACCTTAGCCTTTTCCTCATCCCCTGACACTGTGCTTGCCCTGCATCCTTTTTGTCATCCCTGGACATTTTTCCCCTTGCATCCAGCAAAGGATGGAGACTCTCCTTAGCCCTCCTTTTGCTGCTGATGTATTTGTAGAAACTGCTTCTGTTGTCTTTAACTAAAGTGTTCAAATTAAGTTCCAGTTTATCTTTCCTTGTAATTTCCTTCTGCATAACCTCACAACACCCTTGTAGTTACCCTTCTCCTTCCAGAGGTGGTACATGATCTTTTTTACCCTGAGTGCCTGACTAAATTCCCTGGTTAACCAGGCAGGTCTTTTTCCTTGTCAGCATAGGGGAACAGCCTGTTCCTCTACCTTTAATATGTCTTCCTTAAAACATGTCCATTCTTCCTGGACTACTTTGCCCTTCAGGACTGATTCCCAAAGGAGTGTTACCAATTAATCTCACAAAAAGGCCAAAGTCTGCCTGCCAGAAGTCCAAGATGGCAGTTCTGTGAGTGCTTTTCCTTCACGGAACTGAAAACTCTATCAGGTTACTGTGCCCACAGACCACCACATCACTCATAAGTCCTTCTCTGTTCACAAACAACAGGTCTAGCAGGGCACCACTCCTTACAAGGCTCACTTAGCAGTTGAGAGGAAGTTCTCTCCCACACACTTCAGGAACCTCCTAGACTTCCTCCTCTCTGCTGTGTTGTATTTCCAGCAGACATCTGGAAGTCCCCCAGAAGTACAAGGGCTGGAAACTGAGAGACTTCTGCCAGCCTTCTGCAGAATGCATCATCTGCCTCTTCATCTCCCTTTGCTGTCTCTGCTAAATAGCCTTTCCAAGGACTCAATGGATAAAATATTGGTGAACTTACAAAAACTGCCAGGATCACAGAATTTGTAAAACATGGGAGTATTACCTGCCTCTTGGAATTTTGTCTGAGTTATTCCCACTTTCGTGGTCAGTGTTTCTCCATGTCCTGGTCAAACCTGTAGTTTCTGATTCTTTTTCTACTGCTCGAATCCTTCATTGAATTACTGCTGCTGCTACTGCAGGCATCTTTTTTTTCACACAGGGTAGCTTCTTTGGTCTTCCTTTCCATCTTCATACTTGCTTAATGCTCTGGATGAATCCCCAGGTATGCTTTCACCAGCCTGGGATACACTCATTCTCTACACAAGCCTTTCTTCCAGACCTGGTCAACATAGACTGGTATCAGCCACGTGACAAATGATTGCTTTCCTCTGGTGGCGAATATGCTGCTGAATATATTTCTCTTTCCAGACAGGTGTGGCTGAACGTGCCAGTGTTTTTGCATGCCTGTTGTGTGAGAAGAACTGCAAAAGGATACAAATGAGAAGGGAACAGCATAATCCTATTTGAAATCTAGGCTAGAGCAGAGTACTCATGCTGGCAGCTGTGCTATCAAGTTTCATATCCTGGGTTTCAAAAGCTCTTTGTATAGTCAGTACAGGTCAGCTCTTTTAGGTGGTGATGGTGGTTCAGATCAGTGATGGTGAAGTGTGGCATTGCCTGGAAGTGCCTGCTCTAAGCTATCCCAGGAAGATTCATCTCTTTCATGTCACTGGAGAGAAACCTGGGATCTCCATCTGTGCTCCTGACTAGTGGTGGGCAGTGTGAATATCTGTTGCTTCTCAAACATCTCAGTGTAAAAACCCCATGGTCACAAAAGAAGGGTGGATAAATAACCTCTGTCTTCTCTCTGATCTGGTGTGTTTGGTGCAGGTCAGTCACCTGATCTGTTTCTTTTGACTTGAAAGCCTACAGCAAGTTAGCTGAAGTTAGTTCTTAAATGGATGTCATAGAACTGAGCCATGGATGCCATAGAACAAGCAAGATGATAAATTCTTCAGACAAGCGGTAGCTTTTCAGTAAAAGCTAAACTGCCTTCCTCTTTTCCAGTCCTGTTTAATTTAATCCAGATTTGAGAATTGTAATTGAGGAAAGTAAGTGTTTGCTGTGGGCTTTAATTTATGAATGTGGAATGTGGCTCTTTTTTTACTTAACAAATGTAGGCAAGGCTGCTGAGCCTAAGACTTTACAAAATTGTGAGAAGAAAGGACAAGGATTACTAAAATGTTCATTGATTAAAGTAATCTCTTAGCTGAACTGTTGGTGGTGTTTATTAGACGGTGTTTTGAAATAGCACAAAACTAAATGTTAGTGCATGGAAGCTTATATGCTTATATTCCATTACCTCCTCATTCTTTATGTTTTATCTCTGCGTAGAAGATGGAAATCAGCCTTGGCTCTGTGGTGATTTCTTCAGTCTGGCAGATGTATCACTTGCCGTCACATTACATCGCTTGAAATTTCTGGGATTAGCAAGAAGAAACTGGGGAAATGGAAAGCGGCCCAACTTGGAAGCCTATTATGAGCGTGTGGTGAAGAGAAAAGCATTTTACAAAGTTTTAGGACATGTCAACAATATATTAATCTCAGCTGTTCTGCCAACAGCATTCCGTGTGGCCAAGAAAAGGGCTCCCAGAGTTCTTGGCACCACCCTGCTGGTCAGCATGCTGGCTGGAGTGGGTTATCTTGCTTTCTTGTGTCTTCGAAAGAGGTTTGCCAACATGATGTTATTGATTAGACCCAGGCAACATTATTTTTAGACCTGTCTGTCGCTGGCGGTGAGTGGAAGGCATCTCTATCTCCCCGGAAGATATCCCCAATAAAATATAAACTTAGAAGAAAGATTATGTCTGTGAATTAGAATACTGTCACACAATAATCATCTCCTGCTGTTGTATAATTGTGTTGGCAGTGCTGAGATATTTTTCAAAAATGTATGTTGGGGGAACAACAAAGGAAGGAAGAGACTTTATTTTTGCCCAAGAACCTATAACTGTGATAGTGCTTTGTTGAAGTGGTTATTGTCTCCTTTACCCAGTAGCTGACCTAATTATAATGCTTTTATTTGATAGATATGCAGCCATGTGACAACTTTTCACTGTAGGTGAAATGAATTATTGTGCAGAAACCAGCATTGTTAAAATACTTTAAAATACTGTTAAAATACTGAAATTAGCCCTTACTTTGAATGCTTAGAGAAGGATTTAGATGGAACATAGGGTCTGTGCCTGTTGTGTACAGGAGCGAGTTTCTCTGTACTGATTAATGTCTATTGATTTGCAGTTGGATCTTTAGGAATGTGTAAAAAAATTGTCTTGACTTTTGTTACTGTATGTTCACGCAGCAATACAGGACAAGACCTGAGACAGGTAAGAACATCAGTCATTTGTGGGCTACAAGAGTGAAATTCTCCAGAGGCATCACTGGACAAGAGGTACTAGACTTTTGCTGACATACAAGTGGGAGTGAAAAGCCTGACACTTGCCTTTCAAAAACCTTTTGGGCTCAGCTGCAAACTGGAAGAATCAAGTCAAACTATCTTGGTGCACATTTGCTCCTTTCATTGGGATGGCTTGATAGATTTGCCTTTATGTGAGTGTCCCATATACCTTTTACTGTTTCACTCTGAGCACTGGCTATTTTTTGCATTCTCCTTGGCTAAATTAGCATTTGCATGTGCCACTATGAAATGTTTGCCCACAAGGTGCCACAGCTGGCTAGAAAATGTATGCACAATAATGTATTTTGTAAAAGTCATTTGAAATAGTTCAATAGCTATTAATCAGGTTAAGTAGCCTAAATTGAAGATAAAGCTGTAATTTAGCGTTCTGTTTACTTTTGGAGAGGTGTCATGTTGGTGGTAAGTGAAAATATATAGGTCAGTTTTGAGGCAGATGATTTATACTGCAGATTTTTTGCAAAACTGCACACTTGTAGCATGTAGGAAAGGTGTAGGAAAACATTTTGATTGCTTCCCACTACTCAGCAGATGCTGTGAATTTTATTAGGCTTGAATGGTTTCAACAGGAGATATACATATACCTGAAAATAGACTTTGAACCATTTTACAATAAGAAGGTGGTTGGGAAGGGCCGAAACAGTTTAGTAAGATTTTTGTTTTCTTGATGAATGTCTGAAACCCTCAGAGTTTTGTTTACAAGTTGTACATAGCTGCAACAAACAAAGCATAGCTTTAAGTGTTTGCCTATGAGCAACCAGTACTAACAGTCCATTTTACATCCAGTGCTGGTGGCTGTGGTCTCCTTGCACAATTGCTTTTAAGTTTATGAAGATCCTCTCAAGCTTGCTGGAAAGAAGTGAGGCAGTTTCTGTCTAAGCAGTCTCACCATCTAATGCATATCAATATGGATAAAATTGTTGAATACTCCTTATTATTATTTATTTAATATTGTGCTAGTTGTCTAGCAAAAGTAGACATTAATCTCATTATTCCTTTTCAGTAATAAGAACTGTCTTACCTAGGAAACAATGCACTTTTTTATTTGTCAAAAAGACAGTTTTATATAATTCTATTTCACAACTTAGTTGTTCTCAAGAGCAGTTTAGTCCAGCAATACTACTAATGTGCTGGCAGTTCTAACTGAGTTTGTTGTTTGTGTATTGCAGTTCATCTGCATTTACTTGTAACCATCAAATTCTGCTAAGTCAATAAACACAGAGTAAGACCTGTAACTTAATGCTTCCCTGGCATGTATTTCTGTCAGGCTATCTATAAAATCTATAAAATGTAATCTGAAGAAAATAATTAAATATATATGACTTAGCTTTCTTTAGAATTAATTTCTTTTTTCTTTTTTTTTTTTTTTAATGTGTTAATTGTAGATAAGAACACCTATATTGCTGGTTTAGTTCACACTAGCAGCCCAGTGGGTTCTAACACAGCCTAATTGAGGAAGCTGCTTTACTTCCCCCCAAACCTCAGTGATTTCTGCACTTAGCTCATACTCCTTCCCTTCCAGGAGCTGCAGGTGCTCCACCAGTGACCACCAGATGTCAGTGGTCTTCCAGGGCTCCACTCTGGTGCCTTTGAGGCAGGAAAACACTAGTTTTCACGAACAGTTTGTGGTTGCAGCATAATAGGGATGTGAGCACCTTCATCAGACTAGTAGTCTCGCTAGACAACTGCCTTGGTCTATCACAGGTTGATTCTCTGATACCTGTCACCTATGCTTGTTTAGCTTCTATACTGGGTAAATAAGGGGTCAAACTTGCAAATGAAAATTAGTGTTACTGAACAACAATTAAGCTTGTCATCTGCAGGAATGAATGTGGATAAAACTTTTACAGCAGAGAAGTTGCGATTCCTGCTTTTATTCATGTCTGTTAGCTTACTTATTTTCACTGAAGTACTCTGTACAACACTGACTTCTGTACAGGTGGTAGCAAAAGGCTTATCCATGATTAGATTCCTCAAAATAGGATGAGATTTAGAAGGACATATGCTGTGTTTGGCGCTTTGTGCAGGATAGCTGTTGTGCTTGTAAAGTTTCTTTTCAGCCTGGCTTATTTTCTTTGTTCTGTTAGCTCTATAGACTATTTCAGTTGTGTACAAAAGCAGCGTTATGGTTTTAATTTACTATTTTCTCTCATATCATGCATCAGATGTATTTCATCTTTATGTGGGTCCTGCACAATAAGCAATGATTCAAGACCACTTTCTAGATTGGGTTATGTCTTCTGTGTCAGTAAAAAAAAGCACATTCAAGGATCACACAGTATTGCTGTAGGAAATCTTATGCTATTCAAGAGGAGAAACCACTGAAAACGTTTCAAACCAGTTTAAAAGGTGTTCAGTAGCATGCCTTGCATTTATATGGTAAGAGAAATTACAATGATGTTTTCTTTGGCTGTCTGTCTGAGATGTATATGTATTAGGATCAACAGAAGCCATTTAATAAAGTAAAAATAAATTAAGGAGGGAAAGCAGTTTTTGTGCTTTCAATTAATCCATACACACAAAAAAATCCAATCCCACTTCCCTTCTGAGTGTGTCCCTAATTAATTGTTGAGCTGCAGCAGCTAGGGTGCCTTTCTGTAAGGTGCACATAATCTGTGTCCACACTGACATTATCCTTGATGAGACTAAATGGTGTGCCCCAACCAGTGTGACTCTGACCATAAACTAAGCATTTTTTTTTTCCCTTGAGCTGTAGCGGTCTGCGTTGGAACTCCTTTTGATGCCTTAAGGGGTATGCCTTATATTTCTGGGGATTCACTTTAGCTAGGTAGCTTGAAAACTGAGGGCCCACAGAGGCTGTGTTCAAATGTTAGCATTCTTCAGTATAGATAAAAGGGTAGCAAGACAAAACATATGCTTAGCGGGGCAAGTCCTGGGGCGGCAGAGATAATAAGGGACACTCCTGTTGGATGCTTAAGGAGCATAAGAGTTAGATGGACTTTGTTTGGATGGTATGATGGGTAGTAG